>JAJPUD010005276.1:128524-139918 GCA_023553655.1 Myrmecobius fasciatus
ACACACACACACACACACACACACACACACACACACACACACACACAGAATGTATTCCTCTGTTACCACACTCCCATAGAGGACCTGATTTTAAATTTCAATTTTGCTACTTGGATCAAACAAGTAACTGAATTTCTCTGAGCCTTCTTTTCCTCATCTGTAAAATAAGAGGGCTAGACTAGATGATTTCTGAATCCCTTCTGTATGATATACAACTCAGAAGGATGGTTCAACTCCTACCATAGAATAAAGCCCCTTGTTTCTTTTCCTCTATCTAAATTCTACCCATTTTAATAACTAACCTTGAGCTTAATCTCTTCCATAAAGGTTTCCTAAATACTTTGAAAATCATGGACCATGCCTTTCACCTGACTTCTGGATCTCACATAGTATTCAACACAAGAAAGGGCATATAGTAGAGACCCAAAAAACATCATCTAATTGATTATGCCTCAGAGAACCTGCTGACATGCCACCTTTGATAAGATACTTTACAAGGCATCTTAAAACAATAATCTAAAGAAAACAAGAGGATTGGAGCTGAAAAAGGAAAAGCAAGCAATATCTGTGGCTTGTAGAAGAGCTCTTGATATTTATGCAAAGCATCAAAGCCACAAAATACCTCACATTGGTCTCTTGTTGTTCGCCTAGGTGAATTGCTGGATTTTCAGATTGTTGCAGCCACATTCTTAGGCAGTGATAGATTTCACAAAAGTGCAAGGAGAGTTTAAAAAAAATTAAAGCTAACTATTTATCTTCTCATCTCATCTGCCTTGATATTATACTTTTGGAAATCAGCATCCTTCTAAACCACTATTGATCAGAAAAATGCAAATTAAGACAATTCTGAGGTACCACTATACAACTCTCAGATTGGCTAAGAAGACAGGCTAAGAATGTTGGAGGGGATATAGGAAAACTGGGACACTAATACATTGTTGATGGAGTTGTGAACTGATTCAACCATTCTGGGGAGTAATTTGGAACTATGTCCAAAGAGCTATCAAGCTATGTGTACCTTTTGATCCAACTGTATTTCTACTGAGCTTGTATCCCAAAGAGTTTATAAAGGAGGGAAAGCAATCCACATGTGTAAAATTGTTTGTGGAAGCCCTTTTTGTAGTGGCAAGAACCTGAAAACTTAATGGATGCTCATAAGCTGAAGAATGACTGGATAAGGTCATATATATGAATGTTAATGGAATAGTATTGTTCTATAAGAAATAATCAGTAGGATGATTTCAGAGAGACCTGGAGAGACTTACATGAATTGATGCAAAGTGAAATAAACAGAAGCATGAAAACATTATACATGGCAATAACAAGATTATATGATGATCAATTCTGATGGACACGACTCTCTTCAACAATGAGATGATTCAAGCCAGTTACAATGGTCTTGTTATTAAGAGAGTCATCTGCATTCAGAGGGAGCACTGTGGGAAATGAGTGTTCATCGTATGTTCACTTTTTTGTTTGTAGTTTGCTTGCATTTTGTTTTCTTTTTCATTTTGTTTTCTTTTAGATCTGATTTTTCTTGCACAGCATGATATTTGTGGAAATATGTATAGAAGAATTGCACGTTTAACATATATTGGATTACTTGCTGTCTAGGGAAGAGAATGGAAGGAAGGGAGGGAAAAATTTTTTGAACACAAGATTTTCTAAGGGTGAATGTTGAAAAATTTCCATGCATATATTTTGAAAATAAAAAAAAGCTTTAATTTGAAAAAAAGAAAATCAGCATCTTACACCATTTAATTCTCAATTTGACAACCTTGGATGGGGGGAGGATTGTTGATAAGTTTAAGGGAGAAATTGCATTATTAACCTAATAGATGAATTAAAATGCAAGGAATAAATCATTATTAAACATCGGATTCTGGACAAAAGAACTGGATTATTTCCAGGAAAGCAATTCTATAGATTTGAAGGGACAAAGGACTAGATTTAATAAACCATAAGCTTTTGCATTTGGTCATAGGCTGTATACAAAGTTCCCCTTCTCCATTATAAAAAAGAGAAGTAATGTTGGTTAAAAGCAAAATACTTTGTTGGATATGTGTGTGTGTGTGTGTGTATTTGCTAGATTTTTGGAGCAGGTTCTCTGGGTCTAAGAAAAAAAATTATGGAACATTAGAGTAGAAAAAAGTTTTAGAGAACATGTAATTCGGCTTCTGAATTTTATAGAGGAGGCAATATGAAATAGAGGAGGAAAGTGTGTTGTCTAACATCACAAAGCATGTTATTCACAGAATTTAAACAAGGATAGACACAAATTTCTAGTACATTAATTTTCAGTAAATTGTTTTCATTCATTAACCTACCAAATAAAAGACTATCTTGAAAAGTATCTAATTTTTTAAGCAAACATGATTTTTCACCATCATCTTGGAAATGACACAGGTTCTAATAAGAAAATCCATCTTTTGTCTCTGATGCTACAAGCTATAGACATAATCAGGTTCAAAATAAGAAAACAGTGGTCTGAGGATGTGAGAGAGGAAGTACATAAAATCAAAGAAATAAGTAAGTGCCAAGGGGTTTCCATCAAATGAAGGGGTTGGACGCAAAGGTCCTTTCCACAGCTGATATTTTATGATTACATAAGATTTAGTTGACAATGTAATATTAATAAGATACTGCCGAATATGAATTTCCCAAAGCATATCATATTGACTATTAGATCATTTTTCATCACCTATGATTTGCAATTCTTCACAGGCAACACAGTATTGAAAGCAATATACTAGAATAGTTTTGAGCCTTTTAAGTGTTAGCAGGATATTTTATATTATTCCTCAAAAGAAAAGAAATGATTGTTCTGCTTTATTACTAAAGCAGAGAAATGTTCTATTTTCTTTCCATTTCTCCTGGGCACCTAGTAAGCTATTTAAAGAATGTAGGTGTTTGAGAAGACAATGAAACCTGTATCCCCATACCACATTCACTTCTATATCTTTTCTCTCCTACAATTGTACAAATCTACATAGCCTTTAGCCCACAGCATAAGTCTTAATTCTTGGCATTTGTATCTATAAACTTAATCTAATACAGTGCCTGACAGATAGCAGGTGCTTAATTAATGAGCACTGATTCATTCTGTTCTTTGAACTTCCATTACACTGAAAGCTAATATAGTACCATATAATTTAGCATTTAATTAAACTCTTAGTTATTTGTACACAATAATTTTGTCTCCCCAATTATAGTGTAGGTTCTTAGAGGGCAAAGACTGTATTTGAGAATGAAAAAAATATTACTCTGTCAAGTGGCTAGATAGTAGTGCTGGGCACATAATAGGCACATAATACACACTATGTGATCAAAACCATAATTGACTGAATAATATTAATAAATATGTCGACATAGATTTCTTCCATCACATCCTCAATTAAAATTCATAACAATCTATTCTAAATATTTTTCAAGCTTACTTACAATTATGACAAGTGGCTCCAGTGTAACCTGTGTCACTGCAGTTACAATAAAAGGTGGCCCAGGACTGAGTACACATTCCTCCATGTTCACAGTAGTTTGGTAAACATCTAATTAAAGATAAAATAGAAACACCAAAAAAGTCCAATTAATTTTACAGAATATGAGTTGATATGCAATATCCATCAAGGGAAAAGTAAATGTTTAGTGAATAGCTTACCCACACAGCCATTTACTGGCATTCAGTAAACCCAAGAGAAAGTCCAGCTCAGTTTAGTATCATAGCACCCCAAACAATGGGTAGACTTCATGTGGGGCCACTCTTGATTTTCATCTCCAATTTTGTTAAAAGATGAATTGAGCAATATAAACAAATACCATATGAAGTGATCAAGAGTTCATAACTGAAGATATTCTATAGAATTTGGATCAAGGGATGGTACTTCTGAAGGACCACAAGAAAATGATATATGTTTAATTTCTACCTCCCCCATTTTTCAGATGTATCTCAAAGCTCATTTTAAATGAACACAAAAGAAAAAAAAGATATAAGCAATTAAAAAAAAAAACCTCAAGACATCTGAATTCATGGCCCTCATGAAAATTTTGGAAAAGTCACAAAATCTTCTAAGTCGGTTAGATGTCAAAGGATGAGTAACACTAGAAGGGAACTAAATAGTGCATTGTGATCTTGGTTGTATATATAGCAAGTGGAATTAATGACAGGATTTATCCCCTAAGAATCTTATGTATTGATGTATAAAACTTTTCAGCAATGATTGTTTTAAAAACAGAAACTAATATGCTCACATGTGTTCAGATGTATTATTAGAAAGTTTCTGCTCAGTACAGCAAATAAGTAGTGCTGAGCAAGCTATTGCTCTGGAATGAATATATCCCCAGATTAGTGGTGCCAAATAAATGTCCAAAAAAAAGTCAACTAAGTTGACTAAGATAGGATGCAATTTAAAGTGGGAAATGACCTTTATAGATATATAATGCAATCCCTTCATGTTACAGAGGAAAAAGCTGAAAGTTAGAAAGGTTAAGTGACTGGTGACCAGGGTTACACAGGTGGTAATTAGATGAGCAAAGATGTGAACCCCGATCTTCTGACTCCAAATGCCTTGTTATTTGCATTGTACCAGGCGGACTCTATTGTGCAAACACAGCTATACCAATACTCTCTTTATATCCCTAACTCTCATCTCCTGTTTGTTTCTCTCTCTCTCTCTCCAATTGTGTTAAATCGAACAAAGTTCAGTAATTTGCTTCCATTGAGATCATTTATGCCTGCCTACTTAGACGGTTTGATCAATTCAGCTAGTTTCTCCTTTAGCCTTTCCTGTCCAATTTTCTTTCTTTTTTTTCCTGTTTCATGTTGTTTAAGGCACCTGGGGGTTTCTGCCTGAATAAAGTTACATGCCCCAGTTCCCTGAGATCGCTATCATACCAATGCCTCAACTTTAAGATATATTCAACATTTTGTGAATATATGAATTAAGTTATGTTTTGATACATAGAAATCCAATTAAAATTTTGATCCAGTTTGTTTCTCCTCCTTTTTTCCAAAGGAAAATAAAAGGAAAACAAGTAATATACTGCCTGGTATGTAAAATAATAATTAGGCTGATTGCAATATTAATGAATATAGATTAGTGTAATGTGGGTCTTTAAAATATCTTCCCTAAAGTGTTGAGGATTTAAAAAATTATTTATTTGTAACATTCTTTTCTTAGTTAATTTTGCATTCCAAATTCTCTCCATTCCTCCCACACTCTATCCTAGTCCATTGAGGAAATAAGTAATTCAATATCAAACACATGAAATAATTAAAGATATATTTCCAAATTAGCCATATCACTAAAAAAAAAGGCAAAACAAAACAAAATAAAAAATGTGGAAAAAGCCATGTTTCAGTTTGAACTCAGAGTTCATCAGTTCTTTCTCTGAAAGTAGAGAGCATTTTCTTCACATGAGTCCATTGGTATTGTTTTGGACCATTGTAATGATCATAGTGGTTAAGTCTTTCCCAGTTGATCATCATTTATTGTTGCTGTGCACAAAGATCTCCAATTTTTTTTCATTTCACTTTACATAAATTCATGGAAGTCTCCCCCCACCCTTTTTTAGCTAACCACTCCTCTTATCATTTCTTAAAGAACAATCATATGCTGCAACTTTCTCAGTTCTTTTTAATTTGATAAGAAATTCCTCAACATCCATTTTTAATAACATGAAAAGAGTGGTTATAAATATTTTTATACGTTTAGACCTTTTACCTTTTACTTTGATGTCTTTGGGACACAGACCTCGAAATGGCATTGCTAAATCAAAGAGTATGCACAGAATAATAACTTTGGGCATAGTTCAAAATTGTTCTCCAGAATGATTGGACTAGTTCATAACTCCAGTAATAATTTATTAATATATCTATTTTACCTCAACCCTTTTAGCATTTATCATTTCTAATAGGTATAAGGTGGTACCCTGGAATTATCTGTTGGCCCTGCCATGCTTAAATTTGATTTGAGCTGTTAATTTATTTTATTTTTTGGTTAGGCAATTGAGGTTAAGTGAATTGCTTAGGGTCACACAGTTAGTAAATGTTAAGAGTCTGCGGCAGCTACAATAAAAAGGCCTTTCCTAAAGGATATAACAATTCTATTTGAGGTGGGGAATGAAACCTGTATATAGATAAGTAAGTACAAAAGATATGCAAAGGAAAATAATATAAAGTAATTTCAAGAGGCAGATTCTAGTAACATCTTATTGACAGCAATGCGACCTGATTTTTACCTTTATTTATTTTCTTATTTGATGGATGGAAAAATTAAAGACAAGTCTATGAAGACATAGTGAATCTATGGTTACCAACTCCTGGAGAAGTTTCCTGTCACTCCTTTCTTCCTTGTTTCCTATCTTAGTTTCATAGATTTACAGGCAGAAGTATCTTCAAAGATCATTTTTTCAATATTTATATTTCTTTTAAGTAAATGACAAAAGTGAAGCCTGGAGGAAAAAAAAATCTTTTCTCATGATAAGATGAAAAAAGGTCTATGTTTAAGAAAAAAAGGCATATTTGGAGGAGATAGCTGTTAGTCTTGATTCAAATCTCTTTCAAATAGTCATTTATTAGGCATGTACTTTGTGCAAGAAAAGAAGTAACTTGCATAATGGATAAAGAGCCAGGTTTTGAGATATTAGATTAGTTATTTGAGCAAGATCTAGTTGATTTGTAAGTAGGTCTCAGTTTTTAAGAACTTGAGAACTGTATTTCTTCCTAACTTGAGAAGGGATAAAACAATTATTCTAGGACTGATAGTGGAGGATGGAATTTTTGCTGATACAAAATTTCTCTGGAAAGATAAAGTTGGGGAGATCAAGATGGGAGAGAAGTAAGGCAATTGTTATAGACATAATTCTAAAACCAGTTCTCTCAGTTCAGATTCAATGCTGGAATAAAATGAGACACTCAGAATCACTGAATATTTAAGAAAGAAGAAAGCTTTCTTTCTCACATATAGCAAGAATATAAAATTGGCAGCCCTTACTTTCTCTAGTTGTTGATCCTCTTATCTGAAAATACATTTAGTCAGTCAGTCATCAAGACACAGTGACTTAAATGGCATTAGGTCCCCACCAAGTCCAAAAAACCTTGAAGCTCACATGACTGGTTTTTGTTTGTTTGTTTCTTTAATTCACCATAGGCCAGAAAACCAGATGTGAGAAACTGGAGCCAATCAGATTTTGTGAGGGGAGAGGAGCTGTTAGAATTTCTTGTTTGGTAAGAGTAATCCTAGGGTTCTGTGCCCAGCACAACATAGTATTACAACTTAAATTTCAGATTGATAACTAGACACTTTCCAACCTCTGCTACTATTCTTTAAAGAGCTTTCATCTGAGTTTTCAGTATATGTCTCTAATGGGTGTTGATATATGCAGTGTATGCAATGGAAAACATCAACAAAATTTCTCCATTGGTCTTAACTCTAAAGGGACAAGCTTTTGATTGGCCAATTCTGTGCTTTCCAGATTCACACCATTTGGCTTGATCCACAGCCACTTCTTTGGAACTAGTATAGATGAAGATCCTCTTTGAAACTCAAGCTCTTTCACTGCTGCCTATAGAATAGTCAACTAGAAGAAATTGTCAGTGTACCTTTTTCCCAAAAATATATTTTGTTATCAAATTAGTGGCTATAAAAGTCCATTTTTTTATGCTTCCTTATAATAGATGCGAATTAAGTAACCAGAAAGAACGGCATTCCTCAAGCATTAGGCACTTATATGGCAGTGGAAGAGGTAGGGTTTCAGAGTATGTACTATCTTGAATTGTCCAATCAATAATAGGAGATTCTAAACAAAAGGTGATTGTATGATCCAGAGACATCTGTTCAATATCAACTTGGGCTCAGTAAGAAGTGAACAACTACTTTATTAAAATTATAATAAATGAAATCTCTGAGAAGTCTGGAGATCTACACACTCAACACTGGCTTGTTCTTACCACTTCTTGGGGCCTGCCAAAGACTATCCATCCTGATCTTTATGAATAGAGACTTCCAAAAATATAGACTTTATATGGTTCTTAGAACCCAAGGAGAGAAACTGAAGGACAACTCACTTTATTTCTTCTAAAATCCTAACCTATTCTGGGCCCCATTCGAAAGATAATGACTTGTTAGTGTTTCAGTAAATAGAGGCCATCAGAATATTGAGGCAGGATTGTAGGTTTTCCAGTATCTAGAATCCAGTAAGGTTTGGGGTTTCTTTCTTTAGATTGTGGAAAATCAAGTGTCAGTGTCCTATTCTGGCCTGTACCTGGAATCTTCTGGGCTCTTCTTTCCCACTGCATTTCCCAAAACTTAATATTCCTGACTAGAAGAATTCATAGGATTGATTTCCCACTTTTTAAATGTTCCTATATATCACTATCTGACCTAGGATCTTCACTACTATGATCTCATATGGTCCAATCAATATTAGTACATCCACTCTGTACAATATTAGCACATAGGGATATATAACACACACAAGAAGGAAAACTTTTTTAAGTCAATTAGACTTTTTAAGGTCTGAACCTATCAAAATGTGACATTATAAAGGAGAGTTCAAATAGCTCTGAAGAAGGATGATGAGAGTGTAATGGGCTCTTTCTTAAGTGAAAGCAAACTGTTCCTGATGACTTCCAGACATAGAAAAAGAGGAAAAAAGTATAGGCAAAGTTGATAGCTCCATATCACTGACTCTGGGTCCTGGCTAACAATTTTATGATGTTGACAAGATCAGGAATAGTTGTAGACAGAGAGCTAATGATTTTTTAAATCTTCTTGAAGGAACTGTAAATTGCCAGGTACCATCTGCCATCCTCTTAGATAACACAATGCTGTTGTAATGGGATCTGTAAGAAGAGAGTATTTCGATTTATTTCACCCCCATCAGTGAAATATATTTATTTACCTCCCTAGGGATCTGATACTGTGGGATATTAAGTACATGAGATTTGTCAAGTAGCTGTAATGGTTTCCATTCAATCCTACCCACAGTAGTAACATGTCTAGAAGCTGCTAAAATGGTTCACAAAAATACTGAGCACATAGCACTCCTTTCTTCCATGAACTGCTCTCTTGGTCCCCCCTTAATGATCCAAATGAAACAACGGCTTTAAAGGGTACTCCTTATCAGTATCTCAGTAAATAGAGGCCATCAGAATATTCAGGTGGGATTGTAGGTTTTCTAATATCTAAGAAGTCTAGCAAATTTTGGGTTTTCTTTCTTAGATTATAGAAAAACAGGTGTCAGTGGCCTATTCTGGTCTGCACCTGAAATCCACTGGGCCCTTCTATCCCACTGTATTTTCTAAAACTTAATTGAATATTCCTGATTTTATGGTGGGACTGAGAGACCCCTTATACAGTAACACTCTGTCTTTGAATACAGTTTAACAAGCATCTCTGCAGGTAAGCTATCCACTACTTTCTTATCAACCCCAATTTTCAGGAGCTATACCCAAGCTCCCTCCTTTGGTATAGTATTATTCTCTCTGCCCACCTGACAAGATAGTGGTAAATTCTGTGACTTCTTCCTCTATTTTCAGAGTGACTACTTGGACTAACAGCAATATTTTCCCAAACCAATATTGTCTCAAAATCATGTTCAAATTTAAGGACCAGACAACATTTTTATGATTGCAAGGTGGGAGAGATTCATGCCTAAATTTTGGAGCCATTGTGGGGAATCCACCAGAAAGTAGGATCTAATTTCCCTAAAAGTGTTCTGAACATAGACTATGGCAAGTTTTCCCATAGTGGAGGAAAGGTGTGTGTGTGATTACATCCAATCTATCAAACCCATTTCTGTGTCAGCAAGAACTAGAGCCTCTGGATTAGATACCTTAGGTTCCTGTTTAAGGCCACTCAGACCCTATCTTCCTTAGGAAGCATCTCTTCAATGAACAATTAACAGATTTCATCAGAATGGAGATTGATTTTATGAATATTATGAATAACCTATATTTTAAGATTTATAATTCTATAGAGAAAGGAAATCATTTGGAACTAACTAATCTCATTACCTCTAAACAGGAAGGTTGCTTTATACCAGCAGTTTTAGGGGAGGAGGGGAGTTGCCATTCCTAGAGGGGTGGGGGAGAGACAAATGGAGGGGAAGAAAAAAGACAAATGGAGGGGAGGAAAAAGAACCTGGAACTCAAGAAGCCATGCTATAAAGAAGTTCTAGATGACAGAATCTGGTGTCCACAGGGAGAATAAGTTTTACCCACTCATTGAAATAGGGCAGAGAACAGTGTGTATCATAGGGCTGTTCAGGAACTCTGACCTTTGATTGGACAACAGCTAAGCAATATTAGGAAAATAAAAGTTCAAAAACTAGTTGATACATACTAGACATAAGATCCTGGTAAGTTCCTTAAGGAATCCCAAAGAGCTTAACAATTGAAGGAGACATGCATTAACAGAGATAAGAAAATAGGTTATATCACCAACGGAGTCCCAGCCTACTAGCACATGGAGAGTTTAATAGCATAAATACCATAAAGAAAGCTAAACAGAAATCAAAGATATGCCTCCTTTTTGTAATCAATGCCATAAAAATATTTTATTGGATTCTGAGAAGTCATCTATGCATGGAGTAACATGTATGAAAAGTTCCTTTAATGAAGATTAACAAGTGTTCTATGATTCATTACCTTGCAAAGTTACTTAGGAGTCTTCACCAGGTAAGTTCATGGCCAGGATATGTCCAAAACAAGACTTGAACACAGGTCTGGCCCACTCTCTACCTACTTTGATCTGCTTTATTAGACCAGAATATACATTTTGAAGGATATCCAAATCATGTGAGCAACAGTAAGGCTAAAGAAATAAGGAAACAGTTAAATCACACTGAAAAACATAAACAGTCTAACTATAAGTCCTTTGATGCAGGTCTTGAAATACTAACATCAACACCATAAAAAGAAATAGGATAATGCCTATTTTTGCTTTGTTTGCTTTATTTCATCTATGTTTGCTTTAAAAAATCAATGCTTTAATCATTATTGTTTTAAAATAGTATTTGGAAAGAAGAACTTCTAATATATCCAACTTGTAGTCAGTCCCCTGCTCCAAATGCTTACTTCATTTTGGTTCAGAGCATATTATTATCACTAAAATTCATCTGTGCTGCAGTCACCCAGAATAAAAAATGCATGACCCTAATTTGTTTGTTCAAAGAAGATAACTTTACAATTATAATTTCATATTCTTTACTCAGTTCATTTTAACTGGAGTTCTTCCCTACCCCATTCCCATCACATAGCTGAAGACAATGAACTAGCATGATGACAGAAAAGGAGACAGAGAGAGAAAGACAAGAGAGAAACAGAGAGAGAGGGAAGGGGGGGAAGGAGAGGGAGAGGGAGAGGGAGAGGGAGAGGGAGAGGGAGAGGGAGAG
>JAJPUD010005276.1:139928-164119 GCA_023553655.1 Myrmecobius fasciatus
GAGAGGGAGAGGGAGAGGGAGAGGGAGAGGGAGAGGGAGAGGGAGAGAAAGGAGGGAAGAAAGGAGGGAGGGAGCAAAGAAGAAAGAGATGGATTACATTAAAAACTTAGATGGAACTTTATAGCATTAGGCCCATCTATCACTGTTTTGTGTATATGAGATTTTAGGACTTGCCTCAACATTGAAACCCAGAAAGTGTTACCTAAAAGGTGACAATATAAAGATGATGTAAAGATCCTGATAATGATGATGGTGATGTTATTTGGATGATGCTTTACACCTTATATTGTGCTACATGTCTCCCTTAATAGTTTCCCCAATATATGATAGGTAGTAGTATTGCTATCTCTTATATATAAGATATATATATATATATGTATATATATATATATGATGTATATATATATATATATATCTTGCTTTTTTTTAATTAACCATATACATTTTGTTTCTCTGTTCCCACTCCCTTCCTCAAAGTAGAATGAATGCTTTTTGAGAAAAGGGATTTTCTATATTTTTCATTGGGTATCCAGTACGTAGTAAAGTGTCTAAGCACATAATAAGTGCTTCTTGAACTAAATGGAATCCTCTCTCTTTTTTTAAAGATGAAGAAACAAAGAGGTTCAATGGCTTACCCATAATCACACTGCTAAGAGAAATCAAAGTCAGTACTGCAAAAAAGGGAAAATAAAAGGCCTTACGACTCAAATGTTAATGTTATGTTTCCAAATCATAGAACTTACTAAGAAAATGAATTTTCTTAGAATAAAATCAATTAAGCTAGTGATTGAGATTAGTAAAAAGAAATTAAAGAAATAAGCCCTGAGCTCAAAAGTTTATAGATTAGTTTGGAAAATGAGAAAATAAGGGCAATGGATTAGTGACAAAGAAATGGTATAGAGAATGAATACTACACAAGGCAAAAGAACAGAGAGAACTACTTAGGACTAAGCTAATTAGGGAAGACTTTATCAAAAAGATGAGATTGCATTTGGGTCTCAAAAGATGCTATGTTAAAAAGAAGAAAAAAAAATAACAAGCAAAAAAAAAAAAACATAGAGCAAGAATTGGAACAATAAATCCCAAAGTATCAAGAAAGTATAGGAATAATGTAGGGACAGAATGAGACTACTTTGATTCATGAAAGATTATTGTACATAAATAATGAAATATTACCTTGAAAAGATGCTGAAACCTGGAGCAAAAAGATCTACCTGAAAGATTCTAGTGAAGACCAATGCTCTCTTCTCTAAAAAAGATATCTAAATCTATGACTCTAGAGTGGATTTTAGATTGTGATTTTATCGCAACTTTTTTCAAAGGCAACTGGAAAAGCAATTTTCAAAACTCTACAAAATAAATATTTTAAAAATCAAAGAAGAGATGAATAATGTTTAAAATATTGTTATTAAAACTGGGAGTTATATTTTAGGAAAAAAAAGCAAAAAACAATCCCAAAACATTAGCAAATTTGATCTAAAAAAATAGAGGATATACAATTTAAATATCAAAATGGTAAATTCACTGCATTATGAAGAAATTAAAGAAATTGTCAGAACTAATTTTGCTAAATATATGCAATTGATATTGCAAAATTCAAATGTAAAAATGTATTCATTTACCAAAAATAAATTGCCAAGATAAACAGATTAAGAAAGAGAATTTCAGTGATCCTATCTCTGAAGGACAAATTTAACAATTCATTAATAATCCCAAAGGGAGAAAAGGAGGACCAAAACAGGCATATTTAGAATTATACCTAAAAAGTCATTAAATTGTACACATCCTTTGACATATGACACCACTACTACATATATATGCTAAAGGAATCAAGATAGAGAGAAAGAGTCCATGGAGGGCTTGTGGAGAGAGATAGGAATTAATAAAAGAACAAATGAATGAACAAAATTATTAAATATTTTAAAAGAAAAAAGTTTGTCAAATAAAATTGGGTATTCTATTACTATCTAGTCAAATTGGATGTAAATTTAAAGAAAAAACAAACTACAAAAAAGTTCACAGTTCAATATACAATCTTATTTTTTTCTGTAATGAGGTGTCTATTGTTGATTATTCAATTCAGAACTTAACATAATAAGAAAAAAGTGCTTACTTTTTAACGAAATATATTTAAATGCTTTAATAAAGCTAAATAAGTAATTTTTACTATTCCATGAGATCAAATATAAGTTGATAATACACAATAATGTCAGATCTGATAAATTTAGATCACTTGTAAAAATTAAACATATTAAACAAGTAAACATATATGTTACCTAAAGGGTCTGTAGTTATATATAATATATATATATATTAATGCATTAGATACATAAAAAATAAAATTTAAAAATTCTGTGTTAATGTGTAAAGTCAAATATAGAAAAAAATACTGACAACAATCATAGACATTTTCCCAGAAAAAACTTCTAAAAGTAATATTAAACCTTGAGAAAATTCTTATTCATTGTTAAGCTTGCTCTTCTTCTATTTTTTTCCAATGACCTAAAATTGATAATATGCCTATAGTCTTCAAAAAAATCTTATTTTTCAGGTAGTGTTTTAGAAGAATGGATTTGAGTTAATTTATATTGAATAATATCACCTTCCCTCAGCCCACAACATCCTCATTTCTATACATTTTCTTATAGGTAAAAGTACAGAACATTTCAATCATATCCAAAATACAAAATGACCAATCTATAATTTAATGATACCAAAACTTTCAGAATCCTTTAGATTTTAATACTTTTGTCCACAACCTAACATTTTTGCTTTAATTAGTAGTCTACTGAATTTATTTTGCTTTAGTGAGATAACTATTTTAAAAGCTTTTGAAACTAATTTCTTAGTATCTTCAGTTTAAGAACTATAATAATCTCATTTTAACCCTCATAGTTGTCTGTTCATTATACTTTCAATTTGTGGTAATTATGTTAGTGGCAGACATTAAGGAATTAAAATGTTTGAGAGAGGAGCACTAGAAGTCAGTTCCCCGAATTTCCCTAGAACAAGTTCACATAGGGTAAAAAATTTTAAATTTATCATGAGTCTCATGGATTTCAGGTGGATACAGAAAAATCACTGATGCTTACTGAACAATGTAAATCATCACCTCTTCCCCACTGGTTAATGTAGGCGCATCCTAAAATGTAATAAGGGAAATGAAAGGATTTGTTTTTCTTTTTTCTTTTTTTTCCATTCCACAGGTCATGTGATGAAGGCTCAATAGCAGAACTGATTCAACTTTATTCTTATCTCATATCTTACAAGCTCAAGACTAAAGAAATATGTTCATACTGCATCAAAGGCCAAGCTAAAAGATTTCAAAGAAAGGAAATAAAGGCAATGTTAAAAGAAAGGTGAAGAGAGACCATAAATACATATTTTACTTATATGAAAATTAAGTCAAGACTCTGGAACTAAGATCATAATGTATTCTTAGAATACTTCACTGAAAGACTCAAAATTTTCAGAAAGATAAGGAGATTCAAACAAAAAATAATCCATCCTTGTTACTGGAATTACATAGTATGTTGTGTTCATTTAAGGGAAAGACAGAAGGAAACACCTCTAATCAATTTAGTTTTCTTCATGGCACAGCACTCAATGATGATCCAAGTAAAAGGAAGCCACACATTATGCTGATGGATATTGATTTAAATGAAGGCAGGCATTTAAATGAGGGTAGGATTAAATGTGGTGGCCTTGGCTTGGCAACTATACCTCCTGTAGCAACTAAACAACTATGTTCTATTTTGTTTTTTGTTTTTTGTTTTTTTTTTAACAAAGCATTGCTTTATTAACTTCCAGAGCCTTTTCTATTAGATTTAGTCAGAATCTCCACAGATTTGTGGAGTAGTAAATATTTGCAAAACACTATCAGTGAGATTCAATTGTATGACACTAAGACACTTAACTTTTCTGAATTGTATTGTTGTTGGTGTGTTTTTTGCTTGTTTTTGTGGTTGTTTTGGTTTTTGTCGTTTTAATTTATTTAACTCTATAGTAGAGATCATAAGATCTCTTGTACTTTCTTTTTTGGGTTGCAAAGACCAATGAGGTAATGCTTCTACAAAAATTCATAAAATGTAAAGTTATCATTATACACAGGAAGGAAAACACAAGAATCTGGTACTATTCTGGTCTTGTGCTGAGAGCCAAAGATCTAAGTCTTACTAGATTAATAGAATTAATAATTTAGCAAAATATGTATTCTATTAGAGCATGGACTGATTTATTTTTCCTTTGTCTTTTTGTCTCCAGTAGTGTAATACAATGCTTCATAAATAACAGAAGCTCAATATTACTTGAATATAAATGAAATTGGAGATTCTGTCATGTAATAACTATCAAGATAACAGTATAGAGTAGAAATGATATTACTTTAGGATCCAAAATGGGCTATCAAACAAAAATATGTACTTTTTTCAGAATAGAAATTCTAACTCTTTAAGGTCAATATTACAACATTATAAATATCATTCAATATCTATCACTGTATTTGTCAAACCTAGAATATCAGGACATAGATGAGTTATAGGGGTCTCAAACAGTCTAACATTTGCTGAAATCCTTTTGTTTTTATCTTAATGGACACATATTGCAATATAGAGTTTCTATATCTTAAAAATGACTTAAGGATCAGGAAATCAGGTTTATAATAACAATCATAATAATTAGTAGTAAAATAAAATGATTAATAGTAACAAAATGGTAATAATAATAAAGTTTGGCACTTAGCACTATAAGGTTAACAACATTATCTATCTTTTGTTATCTAACTTTATTCAAAATTTATAACTTTTTTGGTAGGAATGAGGATTTGACTAGAATACATACAATCTTTTATAATGGAAGACTATACGTGGTAGTTTTGGGGGTGAAGTTAGGGACTAAGTGTATATAATTATGAAAGAGAGTATGGAATAATAAAAAGACATCCAAATTGACAGTCAAAAAACCTGCATTCAAATCATTGTTAGATTATTTATTAGTGCTTTTTCTTGCCAACGAATATCCATTTTTCTTTATCAAATTCATAATAATAGTATATAATTCAGAGTGTAAAAAGCTTCATGTGTTTGTTTCTATAATATAAAAGGACTAAATTTAATGAATATAAAACTCTTCATCAAATGTAAAGTGTTATATAAATGTCAGTTTTATACATTTATATACAGTCTGTATATAAATCTATTTATCTATCTATCTATATTAGAAGTTATGCAGTGCAGTGAATAGAGTACAAGCTTTTGACTGAGTAGGTAAATTAATCTTGTTTTTCTCAGTTTCTTATTTGTAAAATGAAATGAAGAAGGAAATTACAAATCCACTCAAGTATATTTGCCAAGAAAACTCCAATGTGGTCATGAAGATTGGGAGACAACTAAAACAATGGAAATATATACTCAGATGCATTTATACATACATATGTATACATGCATATGTATACACACACATACACACACATATATATAAAACACATGCACACAATATTACATACATTTGTAATATTGTATATGCAGTACATATACTATATATATATAATATATACATACATACACAAATATACAAAAATAGTTAACCTTTAATGCTTTTCACTTGAATAAAAAAGGTTACTTGCCTTAGCTCATTAATATTAATAACCTCAAGTATCAAATACAAAAATATATATGATATTATGAATGTACAAATCCATCCTTATTTGTAGCACTTTTTTTTCCCCCTGAGGCAGCTGGGATAAATGACTTGCCCAGGGTCACACAGCTAGGAAATGTTAAGTCTCTGAGACCAGATTTGAACTCAGGTCCTCCTGACTTCAGGGCTGGTGCTCTATCCACTGTGCCACCTAGCTGCCCCGTAATACATTTTCCAAAATAGATCCAGAATGCACTGCTTTTAACATTCTAACTTCCCCATATTTATAGAAAGCTACTCTATGCAAACTTGCGCAGCTCGATTCAATGCTGAATTCTTTTCTGATTGTATGATAATGCCTATTCATGATGCTATTTGTTCTGCTAAGTATGGGTATTAGTTCCTCTACTGAGGTATGTTTTCTTATCTTTCCAGTGCTGTCCAAATCAGCTAATTCTGCCTTCACCAGGGAAGTATTTAGAAAGTTTGATTATCATTTTTCTCTTGGTCACTTTTGTTAATGTCATATACACATGAAAAGCATGATTGCTTTTGTATATATAGCTGAAGGAATCCTTGTATATAATAACAGCTTCTGGGTTTTCCTCAAAAGCACTGCATGAAGAGGCTTTCAAAGCATAGAAACAGAGGCTAAATAGCATATAGCTGCTGTTTTAAATGTCAGAATAATTGATAGCTGAATATTATTTTTAATAATTCCAAACATGGTTTAATTGCTTTACTTGTTCTTTACCATATTGAATACTAGCCATAATGGAAAATTTAAGTGCAAATGTCATGGTCTCTTTCTATTGAAAAAGTACAACAAAAATTTGGAGAGTATGCAGATAAATTTAATATACATGGAACATAAACTTCCCATATTGACTCAACCCATATTGAATTTCATAGTTTTCACATGTTTTAGATTATTAGATTGTAAGCTTCTTGAAGGCAGAGCTGTCTTTTTATTTATTTTATCCTCAGCACTTCACTCATTGCTGAAATAAAGCATGTCCTTAACAGATATGTATATTGGCTTATTGGATTGGATAAGCTTGGATATATGGGAGAGATGAATCATGAAGACTGTCAGACAAGATAGGGAACACATGTGATAATGCACCTTTTGTGATCAGATTGTTTAGGATCTCAAATTTAAATTCTATTGCTTGATTCTCAAGTGTCCACATCATCTTTTTGACCATATCTATCCAGTTTCTCGAACATTTATCACTGTCTTCCATCAAGCAGCTATTTTCTTCCTAATCCCCTTTCCTTCATACATATATATATTTTTTCTATTCTGCTAACCTGGAGTGCTTTATATCTTTGTTTCTTATGCAATTCCAACCTATCTACAAAACCCTACTTAGGAACACAACATCATAAAGACTATAGGATCACAGATCTAAAGATATTCCTATTCACACCTAGGAAACTGAGGGCCAGAGAAATTCACTAACTTGTTCAAGGTCATATAGATAGCAAGTAATGAAGTTTGGAACCTAAACAAGTTTGTCTGATCCCGAAACCAGTGGGCTTTCTTTAACAACACAGCTGCCTCCAGAATTATTACACAGCAACTAGCAGTATGAAGTGCCAAGCAACAATTCTTACACCCTGTACTCTAGGGAAAACACTGAGTTTAATATATAACCTATGATTAGACCAAGAAATACTTTTTATATATGAGCTTGCAAAAGGCAATGATCCTATCATAATTATGTTGTAACTACCACAAAAATGATAATTAAAAATTTTAATGGGAATCAAGACAAATGTTATGCTTTTTGACCTTTAGTAGTGTTAAAGCTGATGGGTATACTTGCTCCTCAATAAATTTGACACAATATGATGAGCAAGGAGGACTAGGTAACCTAAAAATGTGTACCTGCCTATGGAAGAAATTGAGCAATGTTGATCAGCAATGAGGATAGGTTACCAAGTCTGGATTCATGTCTGGATGAGAAACAGATACTTCATTTAAAGAAAAAAAAAAGCTACTCACCCTTTTGAGCAATTTATCCACATTCAACATATGTTTACTTTCTATATATTTTAATTTGAATATCTATGCATTTATATTATTTTCCTTCAGTAAAATATAAGCTCACTGAAAGCAGATGTCTTGATTTTAATTATGGTTTAGACAAAATATGAGAGACAAAAAAATAAACCAAGTCACAATTATATAATTAGATATATTTGTGTGTATATATATGTATATATATATATATTTGTTTGTGTGTGTGTGTGTAGACACACACATACACACAAATACACATCCATATATACTACTAGTAGTGCTTAAGCACTTGAAGCACATGAAGTTCTCGGTATTCAGTATCCTTTCCTTAAGATAAACAGCTGAAATGATTTGAACACACTGACAGTCTCCAGCAGCTTGTGCTTTCTTATCTACTTCCAACCAGGTAAAGCATATCAATTTCATTTCTTAAGCCGTGAGAAACAAGGGCTAGTTGTTGAGTGCCTGGCTTAGAAGATTCTTTGTAAAAATGTGTTGGACTTAATCCTGAACTCAAGTAAGTTCAGTGTGATCATAGATTAAACACTAGAAGAAAAATCAGACTTCTAGTCCAACTTTGTCATTGTACAGATGAGGAAACTGAGAACCATAGAGATTATATAATCTGCCAAAGATCACACAGGTAATAAGCATCAGAGGAGAGATTTTAACTCAGGTCCTTAGACTCCAGAGTCAGTGGCCCTTTCTACACATTTCTTTTCTACATTCAATCTAGTGGGAAATTATTTGAAATTAAAAAGAAACCAAAATACTGACTATTCTTTCCTTCACCAGGAAGCTAATAATGATATATGGTAAAAGCTGAAAAGTATTGTACTAAAGCAGGCTTCAGAAAACTCCATAGAATCAATTCAACAAGAGCAATGCCATGTAAATCCCTGCAAACTACAGTTTAACTAAAATAAGAGAAAAGGGAAAATAAAACAAGACAGTTACAGAGTTTGTGTTATATATGATCCTAATGCTTGTCTCTCAAGCTCATGAAATACACTTTCTTCAGTATCTTTTCCTTAAGATAAACAGTTGAAATGATTGGAGACACACAGGCAGCCTTCAGCAGCCTGTGATGTCTTGTCCTACTGCAAACAAGTAAAGAATATCAGCTTCCTAAGCTTTTTCCAGCTGAACCCTCCTGGAGCTGCATAGACAATATCTGAAACCAAAGTGCAACATTTCTTACCCAGATCTTATTACCATGACACTGCTGACATCTTGCAACCAATACTACCATCAATTTAAAGGTTTCTCTCTGTCAAGATGGTTTTTAGAATTCCCTTCCACTGGGGTAAGAATATACCTTTCCCTTTTTAAAGCACTAAATTATGAGAATAGTATGCACATCATTATATCTTCCCCAGTATTATTCACAGACTTCATTTTAAATACCTTGTTATGGTTTGTTTGACCAATTTTATAATAGGGAACAAGAAATATGCTTCTGGTTTTATTGGTGTTTGGAACTCTCATGAGAGAAAATTTCCTCCAATTATGCATGCTACTTAACTATCTTCTCTACAACATAGAGGCATCATTGCCTAAAGTACCAAGAATTTAAGTGACTTGCTTAGGATCACATGAGTCAGTTGATTTCAGATTCGAACCAAGGTATTCCTGACTTCATGATCAGCTATCTATGTAACATTCTAATGCTTCTCAATTTTGCAATGGTCTTGCTAAGCAAATAAATATGCTTTTATTTTTTATTTATATTCTCTACAGAAAAAAGTTCACCCAGAACACTCTGACAGATGGTACAAGACTTCTATTTTTAGGTGAAATTTTTATTCAAAATGTATGGTATTTGGCACAATCCCTTTTGAAGAAAATTTCCATAAGCAGACAAGATGTATGCATACCAGAATACTTTCTTCCAATTTGATGCCTTAATCTTAAATCAGTTTCAGAAGTTTTAATGATCCAAAGTCTAGAAGGAACATGTAGGTGTAATTTACTATAGTTTTCTGTATGAAGACATTCTCATATGGATGATAGCAAGAATTTGGTCAACAATAATAGCTGCAATTTATCTAAGACTTGTCTGCAAAATGTTTTACGTACATTATTTCATTTCTTACTCACAAAATGGCTAGTCAAAATTGTTAGATCTCTAACATTCACTTAGTTATTACTTCATTTTTCATCTGTTATTACACACTGAAGACAGTGCTAAAGGGAAAATATAGGATAATATATTTTTATAATTTGTTACACATAAATTATACATGCACATATACACGTATATATGCATACATACATACATACACATATATACATATATATATATATATATATATATTTGTACATGTATATATGTTTATTCCAGATCACAGACAAAATGTGCACTTTAGGCAAGATTTTAAATGTTTATTCTCTCATGTCTTACTGTGTGCCAAACATTTTGAGCTTTCCATGAGTTAACATTAATATATGTGTCATAGATAACAAAATTTTCTGATGCTACAAGTGTGCTCACTTTAAAAATAAATTTTATTGAATGTCCCTAGAATCTCCCAGTCTCTCATGCTCTTAAACAGTCCCTTACCTTGTCTAGCCTTCATCTCATTTTTACAGTCTCTTGGAGAAAATAACACATGCATACAAATACACATAAACACATAGACACAACTAGTTCAGTGAAACTATAAGGTAGTAAGTACTAAAATAAATGATACTGTCAAGTACTGCCAGAGAAAATCAGAGCAAAGGAAGAATTGTGTTGACTTCAAGGCAGAGATAGAATTTGAGCTGACTTAAAATGATAAGAATTTAGATATGGGGAAAAGAGTAAAATATTGTGGACAAAGAGAATAGCTTTTAGGTAGCACTAAGAATGGTATGCTCTGATTACTGTGTTTAAAACAGTCATATTGAGATGTAGTAGGATATGCTTCAAAAGAAAATGTGGATCAAGAGTCCATGAAGGGGAAAGGTTTAAAGACAAAATTTGAATTTAGATCAGCATGATGGATAGAACACAGATAAATAAACTGATGAGATTTAAGAGAAAGACAAGTAGAAGTTTAATACTCTGAATGAATGGAGGATAGATTACTATTAAGAGTTAAGTTCAGCATCACTATCAATATCTAAAAGGAAGTTTTTCCCTTAGAGCTACAATGTGTGAAGAAGGCACTACTTAGAATTTGCTGCAATAGCCAAAGATCTGAAGAGGGCAAGTAAACTTGCGTTAAGCAAGATGTTAGCACTGCCAAAAAGTCAGTTGCATGCAGGTGTTCATGTTATGCTACTTACAGCATGAAATGGCCAAGGAAATGTGAAAACATGCACATAGGGTGATATAAGTGCTAATCTGAATCAGCTCTTCAATTTCTGCTGCTGTCAAAATTTACTTGTACAGTAATTGAAAATGACTAAGCTTGTATTATTTTTTTTACCATGTGCTCATGTTGCTGTCAATCATATGTTCTCTCATTTTTCACCCGGGGGGGGGGTAGATTTTCCCAAATAAGCAGTAGAAAAACAGCATAATGTCCTACTTCCCTTAGTAATAGAACTGACCTTTAAAATGCATATTTTCCTTGTCACCTCCAGACTTTCTTGCTTTACTGCACTGTCATCCCCTGTTTAATTTTTAACCTTTTGGTGTTATGTTTATTTAACAAGGAAGAAAGTATACATATAATTATTCTGCATTCTTTATGAGAAGATTAACATGAAATGTAACTTGTTAAAAATCAACAAAATAAAACAGGTTCCATAATTCAGGAGACTAGATTAATCCATACTTCCTGTTTGTATTTTTTTATTGACCCATTCAAAAATAGGTGCCATACAGCTAGAGCTGAAAATAAACTTAGAAATCAGTTATTTTTTATTTTATCAATTTATTATTTTATCAATAAGAAAGCTTAGCATAATATCTGGCACACAGCAGGTATTAAATATATACCAGTGGACTGACTAATTGAAGCCTAACAAATTAAAGTAACCTTCTGAAAATTATTATACATATTATAGGCATATGCTTTTATTAGCAAATTAAGGTCTATGGAATCAGCATGGAAAGGAACATCTAAATGCAAACTATTAGCTCAAAACAGATTAACAATTTGGATATCATATATGATTGTGATTCAGGGAAATTATGAGTAACTTCCAAAAAACAAATGATTATCTTTAATGGGATTGTTTTAATGTGACTTAACAGTTATATTTTCTGTCTCTAAGTTTTTTTATTGATTACATTAACATGAATAACAATATATTTAATAGCATTCTCCTTTTTCAAAAAGTTTTCAATTATCTTTCACAGAAGTCTTACATTTCTATCAGTATTCATCTTCATTTAATAGTTAAGAAAATTCAAGCTCAGAGACATTAAATTATTTTTTGTTACCTTGTTAGTAGAAATCATAATTAGAACTCATTTCTCCTTAAACCTTCTTCTGAATTTCTTTCTCTAGACCACAAAGACCTTCAATATTTTAATATACATCAAATTACATTTATCTATTTATTTTTTTTTACTAAACCTATTATTGTATCAATGAGCTTCCATATAGGAATTTCTTCCTTTTACGTACAACAATCATTTTTGATTTACAGAGTATTAGAAAGTTTCCTATAGATAAGAAGAGCTTATTGGTTTAGGATAAAATGACTAGGGCAAGTCAGTGATATGATCTAAATTTAGGTCTTCATGAGTCTAAAGTCCTTCATCTAATACTCTGTCACATTAAACATAATATTTTTGTTTAAAATGCTTTGGTTAACAAAGAACTTTACCATTCCTTCTCCTTGAGATTTATCTGAATCCACATTTAGATTTTTTTTTTTTTACTTTTCACATGATCACAACATTTTCTCTAGGAAAGAGACATTAAAGATTAACTATTTCAACTCTCTTATTTTATTAATGGAGGTATTGAAGACAGGAGAAATAAAATAATAAATACATAGATTACATTGTCTACTAATCCCAAATTCAGGAATAGGCTTTATATTTCCAAACTAATTATTCAATGCTACAGAATCAGATTTGGAGATGAAAGAGGACTAAAAGGTCATTTATCTCAATAGCATCATTTCACAGATATGAAAACAGACTGAAAGGTGAAGGGACTTGGACTTGTATAAGATCAAAAAAAGTATGAAAAGGGCAGAAACTAGATTCAAATGGGTTTTCTAACTTCATATTCATGCTCTTGTCTTACACTTCATATCTGGTGAAATATACATTCCTAACTTTGTGGACCTGGAATCAGACTGGCTTTTCTTCAGGAACTACTCTGATTTTGTAGTCCAGGAGAAAAATTGCTATTTCATGTCAAATTTCCTGCAATCAGTCTTTATCATGGTCCTTTATGAGTTAGTTACCTCAAAAAGTCCTTTAATATATGATATTCATAGCCCTATATCATGATGTGAAAACTTTATTTTACTTTTTCAACTACAGCCTCTTTAATGAGAGGAATTACAAGCTAGGAAGGTCTTAAGCTGTTTTCCTTGTGCTTATAGTAGATTTCACTAAGCAAGGAATCATCTTCACTTCTAAGTATTAGGAGTGTTATATTTTCTATGGAACTATGATAAAGGCAGAATAAACAAAAGAAAGAAGGGATGGAAGAAAACCACCTTTGGAAACAGAAAAGCCAAGAAAGGAGAAAGAAAAAATGGCAGGGATACATTCACTTAAATGAATTAATAGTGATGACAATACTTAGAATAGCATAGATTTTGAAAGGGGAAAAGAGCTTTGAATTGCTACAGGCTTTTTCCCTTAGGAATAACTGAACATACTTAATTAGAGGGAAAGAAGAAAAACTAAGGTACTATGAAGATAAGATCTATAAACAAGTACTAAGTAATGGGATTATCAGGGGGGAAACATACAAGAACAACAAAAAGAAAACAGCTCTAGTTTGTGGTTAATTTGGGTTGTGGAGGATACTTAACATTCAGTAGTTTTTATTATTTATTTGCAGGCAGAAAATAGAAAGTAGTTTTTTTTTTCTCTCTCACTACAAAGAAATAATCTGGAGTTCAAAAATATCTCTAATATATGCTGGTGTAGAATTGTTTTGTTTTTAATCTTGTTTAATATTTTATTTCACAATTTACATAGGAAAATAATTTTAATCTTCATTTTATTCACAAAATTTAAATTATTTTAGAAGGCAAGCAATTTGACAGAAATTATACATGTGTAGTCATGCAAAATACTTTTGCATGTAAATTATTGTTTGAGAGGAAAAAAAGACAAAAAAAAAGCACCAAAAAAAAAAAAAGAAAGTAAAGAAAAAAGTCTCTTTCATCTGCATTCAGGCTCTATTTGTTCTCTCTCTAGAATAGAACAGCCCTTTCATCACAAGTTCAATAGAATTGTCTTGTATCATTATACTCCTGAA
Organism: Myrmecobius fasciatus; assembly: GCA_023553655.1. Lineage (NCBI taxonomy): Eukaryota > Metazoa > Chordata > Mammalia > Dasyuromorphia > Myrmecobiidae > Myrmecobius > Myrmecobius fasciatus. Next base: position 153,984 of record JAJPUD010005276.1, read on the forward strand.
AATAGCTAAGGTATTCATTGTGGATCATTATACAACATTACTGTATACATACAATGTTACTGTATATAATGTTTCCTGGTACTGCATCAGTTCATATAAATTTTTTCATGTAGTTCTGAAAGCATCCTGTTCATTATTTCCTAAAATACAAACAATATTCCATCACAATAATATATACCAACTTATTCAGCCATTCCTTAGTTGATAGAAATTCCCTCAATAATCAATTACTTGCCACCATTAAAAGAGTTACTATAAATATCTTTGTAAACATAAGATATTTTCCTTTTTTTCTCTTTGGAATACAGAAATGGTATTGCTTGGCCAAAGGTATATATAGTTTTATAGCTCTTTGGCTGTGGTTCCAAATTGCTTTCCACAACGGGTAAATCAGTATACAACTTCACCAATAGTACATTAGTGTTTTAATTTTTCCCATATCTCCTCCAATGTTTTGCCATATTAGTCAATCAGACAGGTATGAAGTTGTAGCTAAAAATTGTTTTAATTTGCTTTTCTCTCATCAGTAGAAATTTAAAGCATTATTATATGACTATATATAACTTTGATTACTTAGTCTGAAAATTGTTCATTTATATCTTTAATCATTTAGCAATTAATGACTAAGTCTTATCAATATAAATTTGGCTTAGCTTTCTATGTTTTGACAAATAAAATCTTTATCAGAGAAACTCATTATATTTTTTCACAGTAATGATTACCAAGTATTTCCCTCCATTCTATCCCCCTATTTATACTAATCTCTTTTGTCCTTTTACCACGTTCATTCTCAAAAGTATTTTTGCTTTTGACTTTTACTTCCACTGTTCTCTCTTCTGTTAGCCTTTCACCTCCTATTTCTGTTATTATCTTCCATTTCAATTTTCCTGCATGGTAAGATAGATTTCCACACCTAACAAAGTAATTATATTATTCTCTCTTTGAGTTAATTCTGGTAACAGTAAGGTCCATGTGCTATTCTTCCTGCTTTCCCTCTTTTTCCCTCCACTACAATATCTCGTTCAGGTCTCTTTTATGGCAAATAATTTATCTCATTCTAATTCTCTCTTTCCCCTTCTTGCAATGCATTTTTTCTCATCCCTTAGTTATATTTTTATATAATCAAACTATCATATGCAACTCATCCCTCTGCTTTCTATGTATACTCCTAAGTGTCCCCAATAATGAGAAGGTTCTTAGGAGTTATAAATATTATTTTCTCATATGGGAATATAAATAGTTTAACTTTATCAACCCCTTATGATTCCTCTTCCTTCTCTTCCCTCTTTACTTTTTTTTTTTTTTTTTTGCTTTTTGCTGAGGCAATTGGGGTTAAGTGACTTGCCCAGGGTCACACAGCTAGGAAGTGTCTGAGACCAGATTTGAACTCAGGTCCTCCTGACTTCAGGGCTGGTGCTCTAACCACTACGCCACCTAGCTGCCCCCCTCTTTACTTTTTTTAGGCTTCTTTTTTTTTTATAATCACCTAAGACCTAGTATGAAATCTTTCCTTTTACATTTATTAGCTGTTTGACCATGGAAATTCCATAGCATCTCTGAGATTGTTTCTTCTATTATAAAATGAAAAAAAATAATGCTCATAGCACTTACTTCATAAATGTCTTGTGAAAAGCAAGTAAGCTAAAGTATGAAAAGCATTTTGCAGCATTAAAATTCTATACAGGTAAGCATTTATTATTGTTGTTGTTATTGTTACTTCATCAAAAATCTTTAATGGTTGCCCATTTTCTGATAATGCAAATTTTGGATTATCTGTTATTAAAGACCTACCAACTAGTTCTACTGTAATTTAGCATAATATTATATTTCCACTACTTGTGATTTTCAACTCTACATTTTCTTCTGGATAATATCTGGATTCTTTCCCACATGCTGCTTCCTCCATTGGACTGAAATGATTCCTCCATTTCATCTTTTTACATCTTACCTATTTCTTCAAGGACCAGGTAAAAGCTCTCTCATGTTCTATGAAGTTCTCCAAGAGAATTACTCCCAGTTGTTTATCTGTCCTGTGATCACATAATATTACAGCTTATAAGACCCATTGAGAATCTTATTATGAATTGACATTATGCAATGTTAATAAGTTGGTTGACATAGAGAATATCTAAGGCATCTCTAAGGCACCTTATGACTATAAAATATTATTATCTAAAATTGCTCTTTAGCTTTTCTCTTGTTATTTAATACTCCATGATTATATTCCACCTATTCTTTTCTTTTTTTCCCCTTACTTTTTGAACTCTCCTTTTACACTGTTTCTCCTCAAAAGTGGTTAAATGTGACCACTCCCTCCCCCAATATAACCTTTCTTTTATTACTCCCCCACTTTCCATATCCCATTCCCCTCCTATTTTCCTTCAAGGTAAGACAGATTTCTATACTTATATTAATATGTATGTTATTTCCTATTTGAGCCAATTCTGATGAGAGTAAGGTTCACTCACTAGCCTCTCTTCCCTCTCTTCTTCTCCAATGTAAAAGTTTTTTTCTTGAATCTTTTTTTAATGGTAGATAATTTTCACCATTCTACTTTTCCCTTTTCCTTTCTCCCAGTATATTCCTCTCTCACCCCTTTACTTCATCATTTAAAAAAAGATATTATCCCTTCATATTCAACTGCCACCATACCCTCTGTCTATATATACTTCTGTCATAATAATGAGAATGTTATAATGAGTTACAAGCATCATCTTCCCATGTAGGAAAGTAAACATTAACCTTATGAAGTCCCTTATGATACCACTTCACTGAATACCACCTTATGCTTCTCTAGAATCCAGTATTTGAAAATCAAAATTTCCATTCAGCTCTAGTATTCTCTTCACAAATGCTTGAAAATCTTCTGTTTTATTGAATGACCACATTGTCCTCTGAAGTATTACATTCAGTTCTATTGAGTCATTCTTGGTTGCAATCCTAGTTCCAATGTTCTCCAGAATACCATATTTCAAGCCCTTTAGTCCTTTAATATAGAAGCTGTTAAATCTTGTGTTATCCTCACTGTAGCTCCACTATACTTAAATTGCTTCTTTCTGGATGTTTGCAATATTTCCTGCTTGATGAAGGAGTTCCAGAATTTGGCTATAATATTCCTGGGAGTTTTTATTTTGGGATCTTTTTCAGGAGGTAATCAGTGGATTCTTTCAATTTCTATTTTACCCTCTGGTTCAAGAATATCAGGACAATTTTCCTTGATAATTCCTTGAAAGATGAAGTTCAAGCTATTTTTTTGATTATAACTTTCAGGAAGACCAACAATTTTTAAATGGCCTCTCCTGAATCTATTTTCCAGGTCTACTTTTTTTTCTAATGAGATATTTCACATTTCTTTTCTATTTTTTTTTCATTTTTTTGGTTTTTCTTTATTGTATCATGATTTCTCATAATATCATTAGCTTGCATTTGCCAAATTCTATTTTTTAGGGAATTATTTTCCTCAGTGAGCTTTAGTATCATCTTTCCTTATTGGCCAATTTTGCTTTTTAGGGCATTCTCCTCATTAGCTTTTTGTATTTTCTTTTGTGCCTCTCTCAGTTCTTTCCCCAAATTTTCCTTTATCTTTCTTACTTGATTTTCAAATTTCCTTTTGAGCTCCTCCACAGCTTGAGCCTAATTCTTACTTTTCTTGGAGGCTTTGGATGTAAGAACTTAGACTTTGGTATAATCTTCTGATTATACATTTTGATCCTCCTTCACACCATAATAACTTTCAATGGTCAGAAATATTTTTTTCTTTTCTGCTCGTTTTCCTAGTCTAGTACTTGACTTTTAACTCTTTGTTAAATTAGAATTCTGCAGGATGATTTCAGAGAGACCTGGAAAGACTTATATGAACTGATGCTAAATAATCTAAGGAGAACATTGTACAGAGCAGCAGCAAGATTATATTCTGTCAATTCTCGCAGTTCAACAGTGATGTGTTTCAGCCCAGTTCCAATGGTCTTGTGATAAAGAGAGCCATCTGAACCCAAAGAGAGGGCTCTGGAAACTGAACAAAAATCACCACATAGTAGTTTCACTTTTTTGTTGTTTGCTTGCATTTTATTTCCTTTTTGATTTGATTTTTCTTGTGCTACATGATAATTGTAGAAATACTTACAGAAGGATTGCTCATGTTTAGCATATATTGGATAACTTGCCCTCAAAGAGAGAGGGTGGGGGGAAGGTAGGGAAAATTGGAACAAATGGTTTTCTAAGGGTGAATGTTGAAAATTATTTATCTATGTCTATATCTATCTATCTATCTATCTATATATGTGTGTGTGTTTTGAAAATAAAAAAGAAAATTTTAATTATTAAAAAAAAAGTAGGATTCTGTTTCCAGGGTGGATAATGCATTATCCCAAGCTCCAGGGATTTGTGCAGCTGTTTTCAGAAATCCTTACAGGAATCAGACCACTTTATTGCCCTGGAGCTGTTGCCCCATTGTAGCTGGCCAGGACTGGGGCTCCACTGACATGGGCTGCATTGGAACTACCTCCCTATTGCCACAGACCCTCTCCACTGACCTTCTGAATCCTCACTAGTGTCCCTAGACTGAGAGGTCCAGGAGCCTCCAGCACTGCTGCTGATTCAGATGCCCAGCCTTACTGACACTGAGATCCGGGCTAAAGGTGGGGCTGGGGCCAGGTCTGCTCTGGGATTGCACTCTGCTTTCTAGTTTCATAGACTTTTCTGCTGTCTTTCCAGGTTCTCCTTTATGTCTCTGGCCTGAAAGGTCTGAAAGCCATCAGTACTGCCACTGAGCCTGGGCCAAGCTGGGACGGGATGGGGGCTGCCCTGTGATTCTCACCTTGTTGTTCTGCTGAGCTTCTAAGCTACCTTCAACTGGAAATAATCTGATGCTCTAGAATTTGTTTAGAATCATCATTTAAAGGAATTTGGAGTAGGTTGGGTGAGAGACTGGGCGAGTTTCTGCCTTTACTCTGCCATCTTGGCTCTGAACTCCTCCACTTATTTTCATTCTCACCTCTCCTGCTCAGTATTTGTGAATTCTTTGAAAAAGAAAAGAGATGTATTTTGTGATTCCTTAAATCTTACATAGAATTACAATTGGATTTTAGATATAATCTAGTTTATAGAAGAGGAAACAGATTCATTGTGGTTACATAAAATGTTTAATATCCCAAAATACAAAATGACAAAATCTAGGATTTAAATTCTAACTTTGAATTCAGTGTTCTTTCATTATAACAGGCTGCCTCTAAAGCATTTGTGCTGTATTATTACTCCTAAATCTATATATCCAGCCCTAAACTCTATCCATATTCTGCTCTTACATAGCCAACTGCCTACTGGATGTTATATCTAGCACAATTTTCTTTCTTTCACAGAACAAGAACTCAATAATTATTTCTTTGGAGATGAAGTCATTGTTCTTGTGATTTCAAGTGCCTAACAATGTATAATTAGAGTTAGACAGGGAAAAAAATCTGCCAACTTTGACAACATATAAATGCATCATAAAAGCCTACAAAACCTAAGACCAGAGGCTTGTCTAATTTATCCAGAAATCTCAAAGGGCATTTCCAACAAATGGAACAAGGAAAAGACAATGCAAACACCTTTTGATATTGAAACTTCTAAGCCCAATATCATAAGAATCTCTCAAGACTGCAGATAGTTTTCAGTGGTTTATCCTGTACCATTTTCTCAGCTTCCTAACCATCATCAATATATAAGACTCTCAATTGGGGTGGATGAGTAACTGTACCAAGAGAAGAATGTCTGATCTTCCAAAATCACAGAAGCACAGAATGTTAATTTGGCTACATTTCATATTTTTACTTATAATTCATGAATGAAAGGCAGCTTCTATCTTTATTTTTCCATGCACAGGTAAAAATACCATTCTGTCAAAATATTGATCAGCTTTTCTTGTGAAAGCAAGCATTGTTTTTTTTTTTTTTTCGTTATCATTGACATACTTTTCTGTAGGTCAGGCATTCAAATAATAGCCAGATTAACATTCAACAAAAGACACTCATCTAATTAATGCTTGCTAAAGTTTGAAATAGATTGTCAACACAAATACAAAATTATCTTTGTCTAATTTTCGCTAGAACTTTTCCTTTGGAACTATTTAATTTCTCCCATGAACTATTTCTTGATCTTTACTATTCCAGTCTAATTCCCCTTTTTTTCTGAAACTCTATATCACTTAATGTTTATGATAACTATTTTGTATTTATAGCACAGATCAACTTATTATAATGAATTTTTAAACTATTTTTAGATTATTCCAGAGGATAAGTATGGTAATTTCTTTTTTTTTACTTCACAAAATAGCATCTATCAGAGGCTAAGCACAATTTGAATATAGCATAAGTGTTATATTTTATAAAAAGCTGAGTAAATGTTAAATACATGGCAGATGCTTAATAAATATTATTTGATTCATCGAAAGGACTTTGTGATGGGTGACCAAAAAAGAATGAGTGTCAGTATAGTATCATGGAAATAGTACTGAATCTGAAATAAGAAATCTTGTCAGATCTCATTTTCCCTGCTTGTTACCAAGATAATTTTGAATAAGACACAAGCTCTCAGAGACTCAGTTTTTTTTTTTCATTTGTAAAATAAGTGGTTTGAATTTAATGATCTTTGAGCTCTCTTCTAATTCTCAATTTGTTATTATCCAAAGTGGCTGACTACTATAACAGATGCTTCTGAAATGCCATTTTTTAACTTTCAAGAAAAGTTCTCTAATTAGGAAAATTTTGCCCATGAAGAAATATGAAAAATCTGCCCATGAAGAATTTTTTCTTGTTCCACACAATAGATGCTTCCAACTTTGGGCAAACATGGAGGAGCAGACATATGGATCACTACAGTAACCTTTTAAATAATATTCTTTATTGAGAATATACTCCTACACCCAATGTGGATTTTAGCCAAAGTGTTTTAACAGGAGGGTATTCAACATGATATTCATCTCCCCCATTCCCACAACTACCACATACAAACAGTACTCAAAACATTTAGTACTCTGAACAAAGTATAAAAGAAGTTTGACCAGAGTTTTTGCCAGATGCTTTCTTATAAAAAAAAAAGTAGAGGAAAGAGGATGAAGTGGTTAAGGAGAAACTCCATTTCCTGACTTCATTGACTTGATAAATGAAATTGTTCAATATTAGGTCTAGATAATTTTATATTTGATTTCATTAAATTTTTAATGGAATTATTCTACAGAAAGTGTAATGAAAAGAGCACTATCCTGTGAAGATTCTTGGATCTTAGTTGGCTCTGTTTCTAAGTTCTTTATCCTCACTAGGGCACAGTTTGCAGATCTGTAAAATGGGAAAGTAAGAGTAAATGAACAGTTACCACAGAAAAGTCCATTTCCATTTTTTAATGTTCTAATAGTGTTCAACACCACAAGTGTTGAATTCAATAATTTCCCACGTCATTTTAACTCAATATATTCTATTACTCTAAAAGGTCATAGAAGGTATGTGAAAAAATAATGATCTAGTAGAACTTTTCTAGGCTACTTTATAAATGAATATTTAGATGTTATCCTATACTTCTAAATGCTTTCTGATATTGATGATGGGTTTTTCATAATAAGCAAAACTACTACACCCAAAATTAGCCTTATTTTATGGAATCATCAAAAAAATTGATCAACTGTTCCCATATTTATTAGGTACCTGACAATTAATTATAAAATGCTGGGCTAATTTTTGTGGGAGATATTAAAAGTATAAGGAAAACTCCTGATTTCATAGATTTTATTCTATTTGTATAGATGAGATTTACCTACATGAATAAGCAAAGAATAGTAATAGGTAGCATGCTATATATTTGATAATGTCACTTAGTATACCATAGTATAGCATAGTACCAATAATAAGGCATAGGAAATTAAAGAATAAATGGAACACTGAAACTGAGGGATATGAGAGATATTTTCATGAAGAATTTGGGATATTCAGTGGACTTAATGCTTAAGATTGTGTTACTAAGAGAAGGATAGGGAGATTCTCTTTGATGAGGATAAAACAACATAAAACTATAGGATCATTTTCCATATCTACATCCTACAACAAACAATTACTTTTAAAATACAATTTAAAAATACAAATCTAGGTGGCACAATGAGTAGAGTACTATCCTTGAAGTCAGGAGGACATGAGTTCAAATACAGCCTCAGCTTCTTGACATTTACAAGCTGTGTTAATCTAGGCAACTTACTTAACCGTAATTGCCTCACCCCCCAAAAAAAAAAATACAACTGAACAGTACTCTGCTGTCATGTTCCTTCCTAGGGAATAAAAAATTACTATAAAGTTACATATTTAGGAGTTAAAAGGAAGATCAACATATGAGGAAAACAATGGAGAAATTTGCCAACTATTAATAACTACAAATTTGAGGCTATTAGTAATCAATGCCGTTAGTAATTTGTTGTGCATATACCTTGGAGAATAGCATTTCCATGGGATCTATGGGAAGAAATTTCATGGATTCAAACTTGGTTTAAGCACAGAACTAGGGAGAGAAAACAAGGGGATACTAAAAAAATTGGAGCACAGTAAGAAAACCAGCTTGATTTCTGAAGAGAAGAAGCAGAGAAGAAACTGGTCTAGGTTAATAAATATGTTATATTTATCATATGATGCCTAGGGGAGGAAAAGTAATATTATTATAAAGCAAATTATATGCGAATCCATTTCTATGAGAATGCATGCTTGAAAAAAATATCAACTTCTGTAAGGGTCACACTTTACATTATTTTTATTCAGGTCAACTACTGTTAAAATGAACATTAATGGCAGAGATGATAAGGAACTTTTCTGTGAAAGAATTTAAAATTGGAGGCTATAGAGGAATATTAATGTCCACACTATTTCATTTTAATAAATAAGGACTACCTTATTTCCCCTACCATGTCCTCAGATGAAATCAATGAATAATTCTAGTTTTCTGTTTTCAACTAAAATATGTTTCTCAAAGTACAATAACTTTCTTTCTCAAAACTCAGGACCCAAGGCAAAGGTCTCTGCCATATCCTAGAGTATGTCCTGAAAATAAACATATAATTACATGCATATGGTATCTGGATAGAAGCAAATTCATATATGAATTCAGTGCAAGGTTAATCTACTTGACCAAATTCTTGATTGTTTTCCTGTTACAAATTTGTTACTAGATGATGATGGCTAGATTCTTATTTCATCTATTCTCCACAGCATCCATTTCAAAACCAAACACTTAGTAGGCACTCAAAAATTATTTGTTAAATTAAAGAAAATAGAAAAAAAATACTGATAATGTTACAGAGTAGCAATCACCATCAAATTCAGTATGCTAAAAAAAACTTTTCCTATGTGATTAACCTACTTAATAAACTCTAGATTTTCTTTTCTCTATGGCCACTAGATTATGATAATAGCATTTCTTTTTTGATTTTAAAGTCCTTCAAATATAACTAACACCTAATTTTCAAATCTTATGTCATGTTTTTTTCTCATACACTTTATATTCCAATAATGATGGCTTATTTACTGTTCCCTGTTAATATTCCAACTGCTAACGCTGTGCACTATATATCCCTAAGTTCATCTCTATGCTTGGAATGAACTTTATGGTTCAAATAACGCACTCTTTCTTATATGGAATTCTTTCCCAATTTCCTCAACTTTCTGTGTTCTCTCAAAACAGTTCTGTATTTTACTTATCCATATTTTTCAGGAATTAATTAGTATATATCATGCCCTGTCTCCTTCCTTTCATTGGAATATAAGCTCTTTGAGGGCAAAGATTCTTATTTTTGTCTTTATCTTCTCATTCTTTTAATAGAAGACCTGACATGTAGTTGACAATTAATAAATGTTTGTTGGATGGTATTGTCTTGGCAGTTCTGAATTCACATAGTAGATATGTCTTTATATCTATATCTGTATAAATATACATATATTTATACAAAAGCAGGTACAACTTTGTACTTAGAACAAGATTTTTCTCTCTAACTAGATTGAAAGTTCTTTGTTTAAAACTGTTGGAGGACAGCAAAGACAGCAAAAGCTTTTCGTATTCTCTCCTGATTTTTAAAACAATCAAATGTTCATAGCATTATTGATTTAGACTGAAAAGAGATTTCTAAGGCC
>JAJPUD010005277.1:0-18977 GCA_023553655.1 Myrmecobius fasciatus
CTGTTTGGTGGAATCAAGGAAAACTTTGTAGAGAAAATGACATTTGAATTCTAAACTTTATGAAACTCAAAAGTGGCACAGCTCATTTATAAAATTTAAATGTTCTATCCTTTAGAGGTCACATTCATCATTCAAACAAGAATAAACTAATTTTGTAATTCTTCTCAGTTGTGATAAAATCTCATCTTATCTCCATACCCCTTCCCTTATTCTTCAGTGAAATTTTCTGTTTAAGGAAACACCATCTTATAGCCCCATTCCTGAGCTCTAATAATCAGAAGCAGCTCTGAATATATTTGAGAAGATTAAAGAGTCATAGAGAGCTAATTAATTTTTTTTTTTTTTTTTTTTTTTTTGCTGAGGCAATTGAGGTTGTGACTTGCCCAGGGTCACACAGCTAGGAAATGTTAAGTGTCAAGGTCACATTTGAACTCAGGTCCTCTTGACTTCAAGGCTGCTGCTCTATGCACTGTGCCACCTAGGTGCCCCAAGAGCTAATAATTTGATCAGTTTTGCAATCTAAAAATGAGAGCCAGAGCCAAATCCCAAGGCCTTAATTTCCTCTTTGCCAAGACCTTTCCATGAGAGGAAACTGCCACCAACCCGATAATTTAGATTCTGGTCATCATTATCTTATCAAGATTAGTTTGATTTAAAAGATGTAGTATCAATTGAATTCTTCTTTTTGTGTTGGTGGAATGGATTAAAGGTGAAGGGAGAGGGAATAAGGAAGCAGGAAGACGTTTTGTATGAATTCCAGAAGCCTACTTAGAAAAAAAAAACAAAACAAAAAAATTTCTATGATCTATGGTCTTCTAGTCACAATTCTTTTTTTTTTCTTTTATTTTGAATCACATGTAAAAACAATTTTTAACATTTTTTTGAATTTTGAGTTCCAAATTCTCTTCCTCCCTCCTTTAAAAGGCAAACAATTTGATATAAATTATACATGTACAGTCATGAAAAAGATATTTCCATATTAGCCATGTTGCAAAAACAAAAAGCAAAAAACAAAACCCAAAAAACAAAAAAACAGTCAAGGGAGAAAAAAAATTAAGAAAAAGAAAGTTTAAAAAAAAGCAAGCTCTTATCTGTATTCAGACTCGTAGTTCTTTCTCTGGAGGTGAATAGCATTTTTATCATAAGTTCTACAGAACTGTCCTGGATCATTAAATTGCTAAGAATAGTTGTCATTTACAGCTGAAAATCACAGTATTTTTATTACCATGTAAGGTGTTCTCCTGGTTCTATTCACTTCACTTTGCATCAGTTTATATGTCTTTCCAGATTTCTGAGATAATTCTGCTTCTCAAATCTTATAGCACAATAGCACTTCATTGCAATCACGTAGCACAACTTGTTCAGTCATTTCCCAACTGATGGACATCCCTGCAATATCCAATTCTTTGCTACCATAAAAGTGTTGCTATAAATACTTTTGTCCATATAGGTGCTTTTCCTTTGATCTCTTTGGGATATAGACCCAGTAGTGTTTAGCCAAAGGATATGTACAGTTTTATAGAGCTTTGGGCTCTACCTCCAGAATGGCTGAATCAATTCACAGCTCCATCAAGAGTTGGGCCATTATTCTTCAATGAATCTATGATTGTCTTAATGTCAATTCTTCACCCCATCTACTCTCCATATCTCACTTGGACTGACTTTTTCCCAAGGTCTACCAGAGTTTCCTTACAGAAAGACCACCCAAAGTACTATGGGCCTCCTTTAGTTAGGATCCACCTTACTGGACTCTACTAGATTCACTGGTAGTATCATCCTCATTCAGCTTTTACTTGTGACTTCTGGATATACTGCCTGTCAGGCTTCTTTCACTCAGTGATGATGATGATGATCCAGGTCTTTGTTCAATTTTTGTTCCAAGATTCTATTTCACCCTTCTGGGGTTTCTCTCCCTCTTCTTCTAACTTCTTCTTTTCAGTATCACTGTCATTACTCCCTTCTCCTAAGATTCTTTATTACTGTAGAGGGCAGTACAAATGAAGCATGCAGACAATCTAAAATATGATATTGAGGGGATGCATGAAGGGTATATTTAGGCTATATAGCATACTGTTTTGATCATTTACTATTAGGAAATGACAAAAAAAGTTACCACTGAGCAATCTGAAAGATCACTTGCTGGGCCATAAGAAGGCCTGGACTCAAATCCCCTTATTATTTGTGTGTGTTTGTGTGTGTATGGGGGAGCACTTAACAGCAAATCACATTTATATATAACATTTTAAAGTTATACCTCATTTTACATACATAATCTTATTGGATCTTCACATCACCAGTATTGTTCAAAGGGGTTAGATTAAACTGTTTTTGAGGTCCCTTTGAACTATCAAGTTATTTTACTACATGACCAGAAAAAAAAGGCCTGGATTGGTCATATCTAAGTCATTATGACTACTAAGAAGGTAAAATGGTAGAGCAGAGATAGCACTGAATTTGGAACCCAAAATACTTATTACTTCTGTGACTTTGGGCAATCACAAACTGTCTGAGATCTGTACAATAAGAGAAAAATTATTAACATTGCCCCTAGAGCTTTCAGACTTGAATGTATGTATGCACAGGAAAGCAGTGTGTCCAAACCCCAAAGTGGACATGATTACCCTTATCATCATCATTATTCTACATATTTTTAATAAACATCCCAGTAGGGGAATTAATTTAAGGTGAAGCTTTGTTTGTTTGTTTTTAAAGACAGAAGATCTCAAATTCTGTAAATGGATGATCCTAGGGACTGTATTTGTTATAAGATATAAATTATTATTAAAAAAAATTGGAATTCATATATGCTTTACACATATTAACTCAGTAGATCTTTACAACAATTCCTGGAGCTAGATACTATTATTATCTCCGTTTTACAGACGTAGAAAGTGAGACAGACTGGGGTAGACAGGAATCCACACCTAGGGTCTTAGGGCTGATTTGAAATCAGGTCAGGCTTGCTCAGCGGCAGCGCACAACAGCAACAGCGTGAGTTTGGGGGACCTTTAAACGATCCCCGGGGAGCTCCCAGCAGGTGCTCCGCTGTCCCGGCCCAGGTACTGCAGCCAGAGCCGACAGACACCGGGGACAACAGCCCCCACCCGACAACTTTCCCCGGGCCTCCAAGCGCCGGCTCCAGCTGAGGAGGCCAAGGGATTAAAACCTAGAGCGCGCAGCCAAGTCCAAGTCCCACCTCCAGTCCCTGACGTTGCGCTCCGGGGAAGGGGTCTAAGGAACCGAGGCCAGAGAGGGGCGTTGAGGCAACCCCAGTCCTCCTCTCCAACCTTGCCCTCCTCCCCACCCCCAGGAGAACGGGCTTCCCCCGCCTCCGGACTGGGAGTGTGTCTGTGAATGTGTGTACACGTCTGGCCTTGCTGGCTCTCTCCGGCTCAACGTCAGTGGGAATTTCCAGCCAGGAAGTGAGAGAGTGAACGAGAGAAAGACTGAGAAGTGCGCCCGCAAGCCGCTAGCAGGAAGGGGAGGTTTCGCCACCCGAGAGGCGAGGGAACGCGCTGACAGCTTCCCCCTTTCCCCTTCCCGTCGCTCTGTGCCGCCCGCCCGAAGTCCAGTCGGCAGCCCGAGCTGCTCCGGGGAGAGCGCACGAACGAGGAGCCGGGACTGCGGTGCGCCCACGGCGGCCGCTAGGGCAGCGGCACCCCCTCGCTTCCCTGGCCCGAGCTGCGGGACATGCGCCGTGTTGTCTGGGGCTAGGCTCCGCCAGGCTGAACCACGCGAGCTGCCCGTCTGCCTCCTTCTTTGGCCAGCCCTCCCCTGCTACTCGCCGGACTTGAGCGGGGAGCCGGGACGAGCCGGGAGGCCCTGTAGAGCTGCTCTCCCAAAGGGTAAGGACAAAGTTGGGGCGAGGGGGGGAGGGAGACTTCCTGCGAGGGAAGGTGCGGACTAGTTCGGCTTATCACGCTGAGTCCCCCAACACTTGCAGATCCCCACCCCGCCATCCTCCGAGTCTAAACTTCCTCATTCCGGCCCGACCCGTTGGAGGAGGTTGACACCAGTTGCGAGGTGCAAGGGATTGGTGAGAGAAGAGGAAAAAGGCAGCTCCGGACCCCGAATAGTGCACCTCGGCTCTGGGGCACCCAGGGGGCCATGTGGTTGTGTTTTTTCCCCCGGCCCATCTCACCTCCTCCAACCTTTCGAAATGAAAAAAAACTTGGGCATCTTTGAAGGCAGATGCTGGGGAGGCTTCATTTTTTATTTATTTTTTTTTTTTTAGGGAGTAGAAGGGGGTAAGGGAATGACTGAGGGCTTATGTTTGTGTGCATGTGTGCACAGAGTATCCTGTGTTTCTGTGTATGTGCCCGTATCGCGCGCGCGCTCGTGTGTGTGTGTGTGTGTGTGTGTGTGTGTGTGTGTCTGGGGAACGGTGTTTTGAGTGAGGTGCTGAACCTGATTTTTATCCAAGGGCGTTTCACGAAATGAAGGCAGAAGAGGCTACTGATTTCTTAACTTGAAAACCCTCTATAATTTCCAAGTTTTTTTCACTATCTGACCTCCCCTAACTGAAAACGGGCCCATTCTTCACCGGGACTTCGGGTTGTCCCTTCAGAAAAATTCAGTATATAGGGGCTTTCCAAGACACCCCTCCTCCAAAGGCAATCTGAAGAAAAGAGAGTGAGGGTATTTACACTAGCTAAATCAAGTACTTAATACGTTCATTATAAAAAAAAAAAAAGTGATTACTGGCCTATAATAAAGGGTGCCCAAAAGTCGAGGTGCAGCTTTAAGTTTTAGTAGCCCAAGTTACTTGATCTTATAAGTATGATCATTCTACAATAAAGTTAATTTGGCCCCTGGGTTTTCTCTTTTACATTTGAAATAACCTGTTTATCAGGGATTTTTTTGTTTTGTTTTTTAACCTGGATATGTGAAGGTTAAATAGAAACCAACAGTTTAGGGCATAAGTTCAATTTAGTGAATTTTTGTTAAAGTAACTAATTCCAAATCTAGGATTATTTACTGAGAATATAATATGAAAGTGTTTAACCTTTTACTCTATTGGAATAAAAGTGATCCTCCCAGAATCCTCTTTCTCACTGTTTGGAAACAAGGTACTCCCAGTTGTTGTAACAGTGTTACTCTTGGGAGTCACTAGTCTTCCTGAATAGGCAAGGTTGTTTGTCTTTTTGTCCTTTAGAAAGAAAACTTGATCAAAAATTCAAGAGCTCAGCTGAAGCATGCTGTTGAGACTTAATTTTACAATTTCTCACATCCTGTTATTTGAAGTTAGTCATTTTAAAATCAGTTACTGTGTTCCAAGTCTCTTGGCTAAATACACAGGGATACCAAGAAAGGCAGATGAACAGTCATTCCACTGAAGGAGCTTCCTGGAGGAAATAATACCTAAAAAGAAGCTGAAAATTGGAGATGGGGGCAGAGAGTAAATTGAAGTTCTGAAGCCTAATAATGGCTTGTGCACTAGCCCCCCCCAAGTGAAGGAAGATCTGGGAAGAAGTTTTCTGTGTTCACCCTCCACCCTCAGCATTTTGAGGGAGCCCCTCCAGGGGCGAGGGATACTTAAGGGGGCTTGAGTTTCAGCATTGTTTCCATCTTTCTGGAAGTAAGTTTCTGGAGACTATGAAGAAGTCTCTGACAACTGCCAGGCAGGGAATGATGAGGTGACTGCCCAATTCCAAACCAGTTGAATAGTTTTGATTGTCTTCTCTGTGATGGTGAAAAAATTTTCCTGATTTGAGGTAGAATAGTTAATTTGAGCCTAATGTATTTGGAAAGATAGAATTTTGGAAGAGAAATTTGTTGTTTTTGTGGCATTTGTTTTTCATGTATATATGCAACTGAATTGTTAAGATGCAAAGAAGATATGTACTGAGAAGAGATACACTAGTACTTTTTTTTTTTTTAATTATTAGTCAGCTCGCATTTATCTACTCAGTACTGGTAGAACTTCAACTCAAATTTATTTAGCAAAACATTCACCTGAATTATGGAGGGCTTCCACAAGCAAAATAGTTTTATATGAAGGAAAGACTACTTTCAGCAAGTGTATAAATGGAATGGATGAATGAAAAATATTTAATATTTGCCATGACTTAAAATAATGTGAGTTCTAGATTCTTAGCATAAATCTTTGGTCATATCTTTTTAAATGTTTTCTTATCCTCAAAATCATTTCTGGAGATGGAAAGCACAGGCATATATATATATATATATAGCACAGCTATAGCTGGAAGATGAGAAAACTGAGGTCCACTTAAGTTGTGATTTGCCTAAGCTCATATAGCAAGTTAATGGAAGAAGTTAAACTGAGTTTTTATTCCCATTTTGTGATTGTTCCTTTACTAAAGTATTGTTGTGGTCACTTATAAAGTTTTCATCTTTTGTCTTTTAAATGCTTTGTTTTACATGTGAGTTATTCTGTCCAAATACTTACCATAAGTCAAAGCAATTTTAATTTTTCAAATAACAAAATAGCCAAATTCCCCTCTCCTCTGCTAATAATGTTGGGATCTTTGAATCTATTTGCTTTACTTGTTGTGAATTCAGTCAGGGCACACTCTTTGGGCCCATTTTTGGGAATGTTCTTAACAAAGATACTGGAGTAGTTTGCCATTTGCTTCTCCAGCTCATTTTACAGATGAGAAAACTGAGGTAAATAGGGTTAAGTGACTTGCCCAGTGTCACAGAAGTAAATGTTTGAGGTCCTCTTTACTCCAGGCCCAGGTTCTATTCACTCTTATCTACCTAGCTGCTTTTATACTAAGTTCTTTAGAAATATCTGTCCCAAAAGTAATTAGCCTGAAATGGAATAGGCTTTGAAATTCAGAGATCACAGATCTTATCATTCTCTTTTTCTGGTTCATGGGTACAAATAGGACATATATCAGAAACTGCTAGTAGAGAGAGAATTGTTGTGTATTATTGTCCAGCTTCCTTAAAGGATTATAAATTTAGCTTAAAAAAAAAAGACCTTAAAAGTCCTATTGTCCAACCCCTTTCAGTTGCAGATAATAACTTAGCCAGTGGCCGGGCTGGGATTTGACCCAAAAACATTCATACATAAGTACTACGTTTTTCTGAGTATTCCACAGTAGCTGGGTGGTGCAATGGATAAAGAAATGAACTTGAAGTCAAGATCTTTGTTCAAATTTTGCCTGAGAAACTCAGTAGCTTTGGGAAACTGGATAAGTCATTTACCTTGACTCAGTTTACTCTTCTCTACAATGAGATAAGCACTTACCTCATAGGATTGTGGTAAGGATCAAATGAGTTAACTTGTAAACAAGTTTGCACATCTTAAAGCACCACATAAATGCTATTATCATTTTCCTGAATTACTGAAAGGGTTCATTTTCCTTTGAGAGATCCTCCTATTTCTAAAGGATATAATAATGAGTTTTATTTTCATGTTGGCATTCAAAATGGCACAGGCATTATTAATATATATGTTAATTGCCATGGAAAAATAACAATAGCTTTTGACAAGGTCTATAACCGACATTTAAAAAGCTATTTCATCAGCTCTTTGTGAAAAGTATAGTTCACATTTACAAAGCATTCTTGTTATGTATGTGTATGTATGTGGTTTTTAAGATTCTCTTTACATTTTTCTTAAGGAATCTGTGTATTCACAAGTTAGATCAATTTGTGAGATGCTGTATTTCAAACACATATTAATTTAACTTTTTTCCAAAAAAAAAAAAAGTATTCATTTCCCTACCACAGGGAAGTGATTGCTTCTTACTGATCAAATAAAATCTAATTAGCACAAACAGAAACAAATGTAGGATTTTTAATTTTAAAATTTTAGGTTCATAAGTGAGGAAGATAAATGACTTCATTTGGTAAATAAAATAACGGTAAAAATAAATTTCTCTTAGTACTTACAAAAATATCTGTGGAAACTTTTCTTTCATTTTAAAGTTACCAGATGGCTTAAACTTTGATTTTATTTTTGTATTATAATAGAGTTTTATAAAACTTTAAAATTTTCACAACATATGCATAGGTAATTTTCAGCATTCACCCTTGCAAAACCTTGTGTTCCAAATTGTTTTTTTCTCCCTTCTTTTTCCCCACCCTCTCCCCCAGAGGGCAAGAAATCCAACATATGTTAAAACATGTGCAATTCTTCTATAAGTATTTCCACAATTAGCATGCAAGACAAGAAAAATCAGATCAAAAAGGGAAAAAATGAGAGAAAACAAAATGCAAACAAACAACAACAACAAAAGTGAAAATATTATGTTATGATCCACACTCAGTCCCCACAATCCACTCTCTAGGTGTAGATGGCTCTTTTCATTACAATTCCATTATGCCTTAAACTTTGAAAGGAGATAGTTCATTAGAAGAGGGAATAATTATTTGATGATTGGTTTTAATGCTGAGCAACTGATTTATTCTCTAGCTTAAAGAAGGAAGGAGGATCTAAACTGCTAGGAGAAAGGGACATCAGATCTGGAAAGAGATCTTAAACTGGTCCCATTTTAGTATGAAGATCTTTCTTGTTAAGAGACTTTCAAATGTAGTTGAATTGCAGAAAGTAGACAATTTCAGAGATCATGTAGTCCAACCTCTTTTCCTCCCCTCCCCTCTTCTTTCCTCTTCTTTCCTCTGGCTCCCTTCTCTCTCCTGTCCTCCTGTCCTCTTTTTCTCTCCTCCCCTCTAGTCTCCTCTCTTGTTCTTTCTTCCTTCTGTTCTCTCCCCTCTTCCCTTCTTTACTCTCCTTTCCTTTCTTCTTTTTTCTCTTCTCTCTTCTCCTCTCTTTTCATTCCCTCCTTTCTCTCATATCTATGTGCCTATCATTTTTCTCTATATATTTACCTACCTATCTATATCTTCATTTAGCATCTTCTACTCATCTATCTACTTACCTATCTTCTATTTATTTATTTTAACAGACAAGTATTATAGCTTGGTAATAACTACCTCATTCTGGAGACATTTTAATCCTTCCTATTTGAACTGTTCTTCATTATTCTGAATTTAGCACCATTTACAAATTATTGGTCAATTGTATTATTCTTAAATAATATGTGTCTGTGTGTATTTGTATTTGTGTGTGTGTGTGTGTATGTATGTGTATACATACCTTCTAGATTGCACGATCAATGTTGTTTTTCTCTGTAACCCACCAGAGTCTTTGGTGCTTGAGTAGTCAGCAAGCTTCATTAGAACAATGACTGATAATCTGGAGGAGTAATCAGCATCATAGCACCTTGAAAATGACCAAGGACCTCAGAAGTCATTGTCTAACAACCCATCTCTGAATAAGTTTCCTTTGTTGAACTTTTCTGAAAAGTGGCCATCTAGTTTCTCTGTTTGAACATCTCCAGCAAAGGGCCACCCTTGTCCTTCCAAAGCTGCTTATTGCTATTTGGGACAGTTCTAAATGGTTTAATCAAGTTTTTCCTGCTTTTATCCCCTACATTTAACTTTGACCTTTAGTACTAAATAGATCTAGGTTTTTCTAAGTGTAAAGTATTTACACAGCAGAGCCCCTGGTGTAGTGTAGGCACTTAATAAATGCTTGTTCCATTCCTAACCATTTTATTACTTGTCCTCTAGTTGCATTTCAGCTTATCAGTGTGTTTCTGAAAACATAGCTCCCACAGTTAGACATAATATTCTAAATGTCTGACCAGGACAGAGGACAGCAAGATTATTTTGAAATCCTTTTGAAATCCTTCAAGACTCAGTTCTTGCCACCTTCTTCTTAAGGCTTTTTGATGCTTCCCTTGCTGCCCATATATTCTATCTGAAGACTACCTTGTATTCATTTTGTATATATTCTACACAAAGGTTGTGTAAAAAAAAAAAGTCTTAATGCAATTTTAAGCCTTTAAAGCTTAAAGTTAAGATGTACCTCTTTTGCCTTCTCCTTAGAATGTTGGTTCCCTGAAGGCATTGTATCTTTATACATCCTCAGTGCTTAGTACAGTGCTTGGCACATTGTAAGAAATAAATAAATGCTTGCTCATTTCTTGACCTAGATATTATGCTGCTTTTTTAGCTTTTTTGTCACCTTGCTGGCTCATAGTGAGCTTGTAGTCCATTATAAATTCCCCAGATCTCTTTTCCATGTTCTGCTGAGCACTGCCTCCCTTGTGTTCTGCACTTGTACCATTGGTGCTTTTGTTTCTAACCAAAGTACAAAGCTTAATTAACATTTATTGTTGTCACTTCGAGCCTCTTGAACTACTTATTCATAGAACATGACATTTATTCACTGTGTTAATTATCCCTTTCAACTTTGGGTCATCCTCAAATTTCAGAAGCAACTTATCTGTGTCTTTGTCCAAGGCACTGGTAAAAATGTTGAACAGTTCAGAATGTAGATTAAATCCCTGGGCCATCCACCAGAGACCCATTGCTAATAGATCAGTGTCAGTTTGACAACTGATCCATAATGAATGACTTACCTTTAGATTAAATCAATCTAGTAACTCCCTTGTATTCTCCCTCTTGTCCATGAGTATATTTTGATACTTTGTAAAATGTTTTGTTGAAATCCAAGCATACTCTGTGTCATTCTGTTGATAGAGGTTGCTTAGAATGGAATAGTATGGTATCATAAGTCAGGAAGTTAATGTTTTTTTTTTTTTAAGTTAGTAAATACAAAATGTTGAAAATACATAATTTAGCTTGATGCATTTTTTGAAGTTGATTTGGCTATAACCAGTTCTCTTAATTCTTGAATATTCTGTGGTTGTCTAACAGCTTCCTTATGCAAACAAATATGCTATTGAAACTTTATGTATTGTGCCTTGCAATCCATTTCAGGTCAACAATATGCTAATGCTGTGGATTTTTCTGTAATTATGAACAATATCTTCTGCTAGGTACTATGCACATATGGGGAGAAAGTATATTCCTATTTTCAAAGAGGTTCCATTCCTATTTAGGGGGAAGTCTACTGGTCAAGAGAAATTAGGGAAGAAAGAAACTATATCTAGTAAGTGCAGAGATCAATGAATAATGTCAATGAATAATTATTTATTAAGTTCACACTTTATGCCAAGCACTTTACTAGGCACAGGAAATAAAAGTATAAAGAATGAAATAATCCTCACTTAAAATGAGCTTACATTCTAATGAGGAAGAAAACATTATATAAAAACACATCTACCATAATTAAATCAGTAAATAAATGCACATATGTGCATTCAAGAAACTTTTTCTACCTAGTGTTTTCCCTTCTCAGATAACTGTCATAAATTCTGGAGCTATCTTCTGTGTTCCTAATTATTTAATTGTTTCCTTTTCCTTTAGAATTTACCCTCCTTCAAGACATGGACTGGTTTTTTGTTTTTGCTTTCTTTATATCTCTTGCTGCTTAACATTGTTGAAAAGTAAGAACTTAGTAAATGCCATTTATTGGTTCTGACAATAAGAATGATTGAATTTATTTTGGACACAAGTTAACTTTTGGGGGGGTATCACTTTATTAGGTACTAATCACATACTGTTTTGTCAGCATAGGGTATAGGATTTTCAGAGTACATATTCCTTTCCTTCTAAGAGAATTATTCTAATTTTAAAATGTACTAAAAGTGATTTTTTTTCTTTACTTAACGAAATCTAGTGCTCTTAAGAAGCAGACCAGTTTATAAACTACAGAAATTAGTTCAGTCTCAAATTTTTACAGATAGATAATAAAGCAATTTAAATTATATGGGCATTTTGTATCAATAAAAATGTAGCTTGAATGCTATATAATTACATTGAATGAAATTAAAGGATTATAAAATTCAAATTAATTCACCAGAAGTTGAGTCACTTAGCTAAAGTGTCCCTCAGTGGTTAACATTGTACTCAGTGAGGTGAAATGAAGGGAACACTAGTCATTTGACAATTTCTTTCAGTCTCCCCAGGCCTTAGTTTTCTCATCTGAAAATAGAGGGCCTGAACCAGATAATTACCAAGGTCATTTCCAAAGTCTAAGTGAGCACAGTATGAATTGTATGCACCCAAACTGGCAGCTTTTGTGTTCCAATATGGAGGTAATGGACTTCTTTCTATTAAATTCTGCAGGCTAGTTTGCTCCATGAAAGACATTGTGTTTTGGCTCCTCTGGTCTCAGCCTTTTGCTTGGAATGCTTTCCCTTTTTTCCTAATGGGTTCCCTAGATTATTTGAAGTCTCAGCTAAAATTCTTTTTTCTACAGAAAGTGTTTTCCCAACCCCTCTTAATTCTAGAGCCTTCTCTCTCAATTATTACTTATTTATCCCATTTATACTATTTAAGTTTGCCTGCGAGTTGACTCCTCTATTAGGTGGTTAGCCTCCTGAAGGCAAGAATTGTCTTTTGCCTCTTTTTGTCCCCAGCTCTTAAGTCTAATGCTTGGCATACAATGAGTACTTAATAAGTGTTTATTAGTTTATTGATTGCTCCCTACCTTTTTCTTCTCTTAACCTTAATCTCTTTGGCTTCTTAGAGAGACAGACACCTAATTCTCTTCATGAATTATGAAAGGTCAATATTAAAGTTTATTTATATAACATACTTTCTTAAGGTACTGGCTAGAGTAAAACCTGATATTCATTATTCAAAGTTTACTGAATGGACTAGTTCTCATTTTTAATTAGTGAATTTATTTTTTGTTTCCCCTAATTACATGTTAAAATAATATTTTAATTTTTTAAACAAAGTTTAGAGTTATATATTCTATCCATCCTTCTTTCTCTCCCTTCCCCTGCCCTGGTATGACAAGCAGTCTGATAAAGGCTATACATGTGCAATCATGTAAAACATTTACATATTAGTCATTTTGTCCAAGAGTAGAACAAGGAAAAAAGTGAAAAATAGCATTCTTTAATCTGTATTTAACCAATATTAATTCTTTTTCTAAAGGCAGGTAGTATTTTTTATCATTAGTCTTGTGTGGCATGGGGTTCTAGACCCTCATTATCCAGACTGACTATTGGGAAGCATCATCAGATATAAACAGAAAGCATTTATTCAGTCCTTGCAAGAAGTAGGCCAGTAGGACAACTGAATAGTCCAGCATGGTGTGTGGCATATGTCAGAAGCACAGAATGGATTATATAGCAGAGAAGATGCAGGTACATCTCCCCCTCCGCCCTCATGATTTTAAAAATCATTGGATGGATTGAAAAGAAAATAACTATTGACCAATGGTCAACAATGCTGTCCATTTCCTGGGGGTCACATGACTTCCTGAAGCTTAGACTAAGGGTTTGACCTTTTCTGCCCTACAACCCTCTGAGAACTGGGATCAAGTGACTTCCTGAAATTTAGGCCTAATGTTTGACCTATTATCCTACAGTGTTCTGAAAAATTTTCACTGGTCCCATTCAGTTCTTTGAGATTATGTTGGATCATTGTATTGCGGAGAATAGCAAAGTCATTCACAGTTCTTAACCATACAGTATTATTATTATGTACAATGTTCTCTTGCTTCTGTTCACTTCTCTTTGCATTAATCATGTAAGTTTTTCCAGATTGTTCTGAAATCATTCTGGTTATTATTTCTTATAGCACAATACTATTCCATCACAATCACCACAAGTCGTTCTGCCGTGCCTCTAATAATGGGCATCCTCTCAAATTCAAATTCTTAGCCACCACAAAAAGAGCTGCTATAAATATTTTTATACAAATAAGTTTTCCCCCTTCCCACTCACTCACTCTTATCTTAAAAAATTTTGGGGGGGGATATAGACCTCGTTCCAAATTGGTCTCCAAAATGATCAATTCACAGTTCCACAAACAATTCACCAATGTGCTGGAGTTGTTCTGTATGTGTGTACCCATGTATGTAATACGTTTTTATTTTCCATTACCTGTGCAGTCATCTACAATAGAATGGAATGAAATTACATTAAATTGTATGCAAACAGCTCTTGAACACCTTAACAATTATAAATAACTTTTTTAGTGATATATACATATATATGTATGTTTGTATTTGCTGTTCTAAAGTATATTTTAAAGAATTGCCATGTCTATGTCATGGCATGATACAGTTCAAGGAGTCTGCTTCCTCGATAGGATACTCCAATTTAGAAAATCCTAAGGTTTTCTTGATTCCTTCTTTCTTTTTCTTCCTTCCTTCCTTCCTTCCTTCCTTCCTTCCTTCCTTCCTTCCTTCCTTCCTTCCTTCCTTCCTTCCTTCCTTCCTTCCTTCCCTCCCTCCCTCCCTCCCTCCCTCCCTCCCTCCCTTCCTTCCTTTTACTAGTTCGGTTATATATATCCACATATATCATAAAGTTAAGCAAAGGGCTATTTGGATCAAAAAACAAAATATTTATTCTTGAAACCTAACAGTGATTTACCTTTTAGTCATTGCACCAAGCCCTTTCAATTATTTTCTCTGCGTCTTGGTATATTTTTGTTTGTTTTGTTTTTTGTTTTTAATTTTTACAGAAACAGATCTATCACTTATGAAGCCAAATCAGACATGAACTGAGTTAGCAGTCTAGCTTGATAGCAATATCATATAGTATTCTAGTTTGCAGAAGCTCCAGGAAAACAAAACTTAAGACTAATGTATGTATTTGACTGGATGCATATGAAACTCTTAGAATTGAGACTATTCTAGAATTAAGCAGTTTTAGGCATGTTCTTAGTATTAAGGTCTCCAAGGCACATGCTGGAACAGTTCTTAAAAGGCTTTGTTATCTGGATCCCATTTGCTCCTGGCCTGAGAATTCCATCTTGGTCCTCCAGAGAAATTAGCTGAAATTGAAATGCAGATCGAAAGCCTAAAACAAAACAATGTTGCCTAGTTCCTGGAGCCACCATCCTTGCTAATTGTATCATTTCTTCTAGAAAATGAAGATGATATATCTTTAAAGAAAATTAATGTTTACCCAAGAAATCAGAGTTGTTGTTCATTTGTTCAGTCATGTCTAACTTTTTGAGACCTCCCATCTATCCTTCACTATTTTCCAGTTTGTCCAAACTAATGTTCATTGCTTCCATGATACTGTCTATCCATTTCATCATCCGTTGTCCCTTTTTTCTTTTACCTTCAGTCTTTTCCAACATTGAGGTAAGTGCCTCAGCAGTCCATTAAAGAGTTACTTAACTTTACATTCTGCTGTTAAAGCTTGCTTTGATTTGAATCTTTTTAATAAATCTGCTGTGGAACTTCTGAAAAGGGAGAAGAGAGGAGTAAGTTGTCCATTGGCTCCTCTAGTCACACAAGAGTAAGTCTTAGAACCAATGGTCTTTTCTCTCAATCCAGTGAAAGATTGTTTGGAGCAGTGGAAAGGACTTTGTAGACATTAAGGAGACATTAACAGGAGTTGTTTCCTTGCATTCAATTTGGCTAATGTCCTAATTATTCTGTAAAAATCATGTGAAATGGGCTAAAGGGTATATAAATTTAACCATCCTTGAAATGATACTAAAATTTTACTTCCAGATCTCTGCATCTTTTTTCCCCCTTTCTCTACAAGATAGTTTCTAAGCTGTATATTAAGCATGCAAAGGGGAGAGAGAGAGAGAGAGAGTGTGTGTGTGTGTGTGTGTGTGTGTGTGTGTGTGTGTGTGTGTGTGTGTGTGTGTGTGTTGCACTTGCTGAGTGTCTCTTGAACCTAGTGATAGTGAATTTAGAATTGGAATTTCTGGTTCAATTAATTTGTTTCCTGGCTGTGTGACTCCTAAAGTGACATGTAAATATGAACTAAAATTACCATTAATAATTGCTATAATTAATAACAGTTAATATTTAGCATTTATATGTAAAATTAATAATTGCTCATAAGTATCATTCATGAGAGAAATTTAAAGTTTGCAAAGTGTTTTACAAATGTTATCCTGTTTTGTCCCAGGGAAGTAGGTGTTATTAAAATCCCTGTATTCCAGTTGAGACATAGGTTAAATGACTTACACACAACTAGGTTTTGATTGATGCTTGGTTTGACTTTCTGACTCCAGTTGCAATGCTCAATCCACTATTCCACTTAGCTTAAGTTATTTGAACAATAATCATTATTAATATTGCAAAGTAATCATATAATTAATGATTAGTTGCCTTCTGTGTGCCAGGCATTATGTTAAGTATATGGATAAAAAAATAAAAAGATAGCCCCTCCCCTCAAGGATCTTACAATCTAATGTAAATACATTAAATACAAAAAAATACTTAAATACAAATACAATAAAATACAAAATGAAGATTCTGTAAAATACAAGTAACACAAGTGAAATACAAAAAAGGAGAAAGCTTCCTTGTGGAAAGTGAGGAGATGACTATCCTTGGTTATTTTCTTAAATGGCACTTTTAGAATTTATGACTTAATTCAACTGTCAGAGGCAGAGAACAGTGATGAGGTATGAGTGCTAAGAGAGATTTCCCAGTGAAGGATGGTAAGATTTCCCAGTGAAGGTTCTTGGGGACATGATAGAGAAGTCAAAGAAGTATGAAAGGAGGGCAGTCTGGGTGAGAAATTAGAAAATATGGAAGGGACCTCAAAGGTCCTTATTTCCTTTAAGATACAGCTGAGGCACCTATTCTGTTCTCTGTAACAAATGCTCAGACCTTCCCTTTCACACTATCTTATATTTAACTATTTGATATATGTATATATTTGTATTATTTTCTCTCTATATATATGTATATGTGATGTATTTACCTGTACTTTGTTGTCTTCCCCATTAGACTGTAAGTGCCATTTCATTTGGAATTTTTTAGTTCTTTTAACTTGTATTCCTTGTTCTAGCACATAGTAGACACTTCAAAAATACTTAATTTTATTGATTGATCCTCCCTCTACAACAATCAATATTATTATTATTATTATTATTATACACTTATTATGTATTTGGGGCTGATGCTAGATATACATAGACTAAAGTAAAACAATCCCTGCCCCGAGAATAATTTATATTATGTCAGATAAGATAAAATGTACAATCCAAGTATAACATATATCAAATAAATGCAAAATTATTTAGGGGAGAGGCAACAATAGCTAGATTGATCAGGAAAGCTTAATTTAGAGTAGTGCTTCAGCCAAGTTTTGAGGGAAACTAGGGATTCAAAGAAGCCAAGGTAAGAAAGAAAATATGTGACATATTGTGGATGTTGAATCTACAAGATTTGACTACTGATTAGATTTGTGAAGTAAAGAAGAGTACAGAAATGATGATGACTGCAAGACTGCAAACTTGGGTGGAAAGATGATGGTACCCTTGAGAGAAAATAGGGAAATTTGGAATAAATATGTGTTTGGGGAGAAAGATAATTGAATTCTATTTTGGACATATTGAGTTTGAGGTGCTTATCCAATTCAGAATACCAAAGAGGCAGTTAGTGATATGGGAGTAGACTGGGTACCATATTCATAGAAGTGATCATTGGATCTATGGGACCTAATGAAATGTTAAGTGAGAGAAGGCCTAAGACAGCGCCCCAAAAGGCATGCTATGGACAATGATCCTGCAGTGAAGACTAAGGAGTAAAATTCAAACAGGTAGGGAGAACCAAGAGAGTTTGGTGCCATGAAAGTCCTGAGAGGAGGAATTAGCCAAGAGGAAGTCAACTGGGAAATGTTGCAAAGAGGTCAAGAAAGATGAGTGTTGAGAAAGGGGCATCAGATTTGGCAAGGTAGATATAACTGATAACTTTGGAGAGAACATTTTTAATTAAATGATTATCTAAGAAGCAAGACTGTTAAATATTGAGAAGTGAATCACAGGAGGTTATAATTGTAGGAAAACCTCTCCAGAAATTTGACTTAGATAAAGAGAATAACACAGTTTTTGGAATATAGTAGGTAATTAATAAATGCTTATTGATTAATAAAAGAATGACAGGGATATATGAGGTGTTTTTGTTTTCAAATGGAAGAGAGAGCTAGGCATGTTTTAGCAAAGAATGAACCATTAGATAGGAAGGGAGAGAATGAAGATTTTTGGAAGAGGGATGGATGATTGTGAGGATGTACTTCTGAAGACTTGTAGAGGGAGGGATTTAAGGGCAGAAGTAGAGGAGCTAAACTTGGTAAGGAGAAAAAGTATCTTTTCTATCAGAGACTAGAGAAAAGTTGGAGAGAGTGAAAGATAATGTCAAAGGATTTTAATATTTAGAATAGGGAGGCAGCCAAACATCAGTCCTAGAGTCAGGAGGACCTGAACTCAAATTTGGCCTGATATTTACTAGCTGTGTGATCCTGGGTACATCATTTAACTCCATTGTGTGAGAGAGAATACACGTGTACATTTATATAGTTTTTTAAAATTCTTTTGATTCTTATACTAACCTTACCACAACATTGCAAGTTGCCAAATGAGCATCAGTTGAAGGAACTCAGGATATTTTTCAAGAAAAGAGAAGATTTTAAAGGGGACATAATAGCTGTTTTGAAGTATTTGGAGGCTTATCATGGGGATAAAGGTTTAAATTTGTTCTCCTTGATCCCAAAGAACAGACACCCTAATAAGAGATAGAAGTTGAAAGGAGATTAATTTAGACTTGATGTCAGAGGGAAAAACAAAAAAACAAAAAAACAAACTTGGTTAACAGATCCAGCTGAGCAAAAGTTGGGATGAGATGTTGCAGAAAGTCTATACCAAACTCTTTTGGTTGCATAACTCTTTCTGATATACATATACACATACATATATAACATACACATATAAAAGCACTTGCCCCCATATGTGTATGGTTGCTTATTTATAAATTTTATATATATATATGCATATATATGTATGTATGTACACTAGCCTGATAATTATGTCCATTATGTGATTTACATGCAAAGAAAAAAAGACCTTTAAAGAGGATGAGATATCAATGAACTAATATTTGATCTTAGAGTCAATGGAGAACCCTTGGAGTTTATTTTCAGGAGGGAAGTAATATAGTCATGCTTGAATTTGAAGGAAACTCTTTGGCAGTTGTTTGAATGTAGTATATTGGAGTAGGAAAAGACCTGAGGCTTAAAACAAACTAATTAGGAGATTTACAATAGTGTAAACCAAAGGTGATAAGGATCTAAACCAGGGTGATAGTTAGGGGGGGGGGG
>JAJPUD010005277.1:19077-39724 GCA_023553655.1 Myrmecobius fasciatus
AGAGAGAGAGAGAGAGAGAGAGAGAGAGAGAGAGAGAGAGAGAGAGAGAGATAGTGAGGCATCCAACATGACTTCGAGGTTACAAACCTGAGTGTTTGAAACTGATGTTGGAACCCTCTACAAAAATGGAGAAGTTTGAAGGGTGTATTTGAGGAATGAGATAATAGAATGACTTTAGAGCAGTCACAGCCCATCTGTGCCTTTTCATCCTTTTAAGACTCAGTCTTTTCCACTTCAAATAAAAAGGGAGCATTGTCTTCAGTGCAAAAAGCAGTTCTAGGGGATGCTTCATTCTGAGAGATAGTGAAGGGATAAGATGATAGATTTTTTTTTTCCAAAGGCACTTGCATGACTGTTCCTGTGTGTTTGTAGGCAGTGGTTCAATTCTAACTGAATTGAGGTGTCTACACCAGACTCAGAAGAGGGAGCTATTGTGTACTTGCAGTTGAGGGAAGGGAAAGAATTGGGGAATGTTAGGGAAGAGTAGGTATGGCTGTAGTAGAAAAACATCCCAAGATTTGGCTAGTTGCTAGAGAGTGGGATGTTACAGATCTTCTTATCTTCAGATTGATTGATCACATAACCTTGGAAATAGGCCTTATCTGGAGACCAGTGGTTTTGTTATGTGTCTTGGAGAAGTTCATGTATGGGTTGGTCCTTCCAATTCTGTAATTCTGCAGTTCTGTCATCAATATCCAAGCCATTATATTAAAAGTATAAACATGTTGGTTAAAATAAACTAGACATGTTCTCCACCTTCAAGAGAAAGAACTGATATTGTTTGAAAACAAAGTGA
The DNA here is from genome assembly GCA_023553655.1 of Myrmecobius fasciatus. Classification (NCBI taxonomy): domain Eukaryota; kingdom Metazoa; phylum Chordata; class Mammalia; order Dasyuromorphia; family Myrmecobiidae; genus Myrmecobius; species Myrmecobius fasciatus. The sequence goes on from JAJPUD010005277.1 coordinate 19,874, forward strand.
ACCATACTAATTTATTCCTTCCTTGCTTCTTTCTAAATTCCTTCTTTCCTTCTTCCCTCCCCCCTCTATGTTTGTCCCTCTTTTCTTCCCTTTCTTCTTTCCTTTGTCTTGTACAAAATAACTAATGTGGAAATGTTTTGCATGTTTGCACATGAGTAACCTATTTTGTCTCAGGAAGCCAGGGAGGTGATAGAGGGAAGGATATGATTTGGAATTCAAAACAAAAAAGCAAATGCTAAAAACTTGTAAATGAAATTGGGAGAAATAAAATATTATTAAATAATAAACTAGCTGCTAAAAAATGAAAAGCTAAGAAATAAAGATTGTCATTAAAATTTTGTCTCATACTTATTTTATAAAAACTAGAATAATATTCATTTCTTCATTGTGTTATTGATAACTAGTTAACTCTGTTACTAGCTAATTTTCACATAGAACTCCAGTGGGATTGAGTTTTCTGGGTTTTCTAAACAGGAACCTCTTAAATTAATTTTTATAAAGTAGCAATTAGGATAAAGGAAGATGAAGGCATAGATAAAAATTTGTATAATTAGAGTTGTCAGCTTAATTGTTGCTTGCTGACCTAATCCTGGTTAGAGTAATCATGTAAATTTCAGAGTCACAAAATTCTTTCAGAACTGACAGGAAGTTCAGAGGACCTCTAGTCTTTCTGTTTGCTTCCTTCACCCACTCAAATTCATTCACAGTTACCATCACCCATCTCCTCCTTCCTCTCTCTGTTAAAATAATCTTCCTTCAAGACACTCTTGACCAGATTTCTACAGTTTGGACCTGGCTAAAGTGTTCATCTCTTAAAGACTTTTAGACTTAGGGTTGGGAGATACCCTACATGTGATGACTGAAAGACTGAGATCATGTAAAGACAGATCATCCTTGCCAAACAATTTTTTGCACATGTGAATGCACACAAACACACCAAGAGGATACATAAATAATGTATCTTTTTTTGTTTGTTTTTGTTTTTTTTGGGAGTCCTTAAAAGTATACTTCCTTTTCTTGAAATCAAGATTGTCCTTAGAGTGACCTTCTGTACCTATAAGCTTATCCTGTCTAATTCATAAATAGCAACTCCATAGCTATTCTTTGCATCATAGAATTCCCTTTTTATATGAAGCCAGTATAGAAAAGTCTTGACAGCTATATCTAAAGATAAAAGAACCATGTGGTGGAAGGAGTGGTTTTTGCATTTGCTGAGTCTTTTGTGTATCATCAAAAGGCCCTTTCTCTGACCTTATTTCTATCTGAGCCTAATTTCTCTTTCTGACTGACAGGCCATGAACACACACTCTTCTCCCTCTCCCTCTCCCTCTCCCTCTCCCTCTCCCTCTCCCTCTCCCTCTCCCTCTCCAATTGCTTTCAAATAGGAAGGACAATAGTGCAAATGGAAAGCAGGATAACTCTCTTGGTGGGTTGTTTGTTTGTTTTAAGAATTTGCCTTAACTTGATCAGAATTAATCCATATAGAACTCAATTTGAAGCTTTAAGAAAATCACTTTTGATAGAGTTAAAGAAGATCTGGCCATTTGCTTCTTTTGTGTGATAGCAGGAAGTCTTTCTGTTGCCAAACTGTAATTCATAATCCACAAAGCATTGTATTTCCCTTGACTAAGTTGGTGAGCTCTACTTTGGGACTCTAGAGTCCTACTTAAAACTGGGCTTGGTTGAGACATTTGAATGCAAATTTGACCACATTTGCATCTATTCCACTCTACTGGTAGGAAGAGGAAGCTCCTAGCTTCTCCCCAAAAGCACAAAAGCATCAAATTTGCAAGGTCTCTAGAGGAAGAAGAAGGAAGTGGAGTATCAGTAAATAAAATTTCCTTTGGATGCCAGTAATGGAATAGTTAAACATCTTAGTAATGAGCTAGTAGATTTTAAAATATAGATAAAAGGTAATATTCCAGAAAGAGTTTAGAAAAATAGCCTTGATTCAGTTCAGCCCTGAGTTTGAGAACTTTCCAAGGTTGAGCTCATAGAATCATCGATTTGATTCTAGAAAGGACCCCAAAGAATGAATATCTGTTCTAACTTCCCTCCCATTTTACAGATGAAGAGAGTGGAAGGTTAAATGGATTACTCATGGTTGCTTAGGTAAGTGGAGTCAGAGTTTTATAGATCTGATTTAAATTCTTTTTCCTTAAAGAATAAATAAGCAGGGGCAGCTAGGTGGCACAGTGGATAGAGCACCAGCCCTGAAAGTCAGGAGGACCTGAGTTCAAATTTGGTGTCAGACACTTCCTAGCTATGTGACCCTGGGCAAGTCACTTAAACCCAATTGCCTCAGCAAAAAAGCAAAATAAAATAAAATAAAATAAATAAATAAATAAGCATGAGAAATGCCTTCAGTACAGTACAACCTTCATTTAAACACCCTAACAAGCCACTGTCAGTGATTTAGAATAGGACCATGTGCCAGGAATTATGCTAATATTAAGATGGAACTAATTCACTTCTGTCAAAAAAAGTGACTGTTCATTGTGGCAGGAGAGCCAGCTTTTTAGCTGGTGGCATGATGTCATATGTATCTTATTTTTTTTCTGGGGAAATGAGCTTTTATTTTTGATTTATTATGATTTATTGAGTGGCCTATTAAGTATGTACAGTGCAGTACTGAGAATTACAGTGCTTACTGTGAAATATTTGAGAAGTTCATAGTCCATTTGAAGAAATACTTCTATAGATAGAAGTGAAGTAACAATGACTCATCTTGCTTACATATATTTGTTTTCATGTTGTCTCATTATATCGTGACCTCTTTGAGAGTAGAGACTCTTTTTGCTTTTCCTTGTATCCTTGACAATCAAAACAATGCCTGTTACACAGTAAGCTCTTAATAAATGTTTATTGTTGACTGACTGAAAAAAGATAATGCTTTGGGCCTCAGTTGTCAGGAGAGACTTAATGACATTCAAAAGATTATGAAATCACAGATTTAAAGGTTCCTTCTGGGATCTTAAATATCATCTAGTCCAAACTGTTGCATTTACAAATGAGAAAACTGAAGCACAGAAGAAGTAAAATTCCTTAGCCCAAGTAATACAGCCAGTGGGCATCAGCGGATTTGAATATAGGTTTTTGACTATAAAGCCCTTAACTATAGAGTTCTACCTCTCAAAAATGTTCCTTACTTGGAATTGAATCCTGGCAGTATAGCAATAAGAGTTGAAGATTATAACCACTACACCTTGTAAGATCTAGGATTTGGATTATGAAAAAGGAAAAGGGAATGGAATTCTGGGAGGTATAGTTCCCAGCATGAAAGAATTAGAGAAGAGTTTTATTGAATAGTAGTCATAAGTTGAGGTTGGAAAGGCAGCTGGAGTTCAGACTTTATTCTGAAACTAATAGAAGATTTTTAATCCAAGTGAATCATAACAAAAATTGTTTTTGAAACATTAATCAGTTGGGATATGCTGGCGAGATGGAAGTTAGTAAGAAAATAGTATGGGACACCAATTAGGAATGCCATTCTCCAGATGTGATTAGAGACTGAACTAGGATACTGACAGTAAGAGAGGAAGGAAAAGACAAGATGAAGAAGATATTCTGAAGGAAGAATCAATAAGGTTTAGTGATTAAATGTGTATAGGATGCAAAGAAGAGAGGGAAGGAATCAAAGGTGGGAGCAATCGTGTTTTAAAGCAAAAAAAAGCAAGTCAGGAGAGAGGCCTGATTCATAGAAGATGCTGGATTTGTTTTTAGACATTGTATTTGGAGAAGGATGTCAAAATCACATTTTTGGTCACATGGCCTGAGATTCAAAAATAAAAGTTGACTTTAAGGAGATGGGAAGTTCTTGAGAAATTCTGAAAAAGGAGTCACAATGTTTTCTGTGAGAAAGAAAATGGAGAGGCTTTTAAAGAGACCCTTGAGCTTGCATAGGGAGCTGTCTAATAAAATCAGATTTTTGACAGTACCTATACAAAAGGCAAAAGAAACAAAGGTGCATAATTAAAGATGACTATAAAAGAATAGAATTGAGACTTTCTAACAATGCAAATAAAGAGTGATTTTTAAGTTTTATGGGGCAAGAAGAATAAGTAGAGGGAGTTTTATCCATCATTATAGAAATATAACTATTGTTACTATTACAGCTATTGATACTATTCTTTTCCTAAAAATATCGCTCTGATACTTCATCCTGTACTAGAGAAGGCCTTGGATTTTGAAAGGTATAACCAGAGGAGACAGAAAGTACCTGTCGGATGCTAGCAACCAGACTGGAAGAGCTTCAATTATTGAACTGCCCTAAAGATCAATTTAGATGAGTTTTGAGCATCACATGAAAGCTGCTACTATGGGATAGGCTTTTTCACCAGGATAGTCAAAAGACATAGCACATCTATAGACCTTCAAAAAAAAGGCAATTACTTGGTGAGGCATTGGTAGCAGGAAGAAAGATTCTACACAGTGCCTGCTTTTAAGGAGTTTACACTCTGATTTTGGGGCTAAGTGTACACCAGTGATGTCAAATTTAAATATAAATGAAAGCCACTGAACCATACATAGGATCCTTGAAGGCAGCATCTTGACTTAGGAAACTACACATTAACATTATTTATATTTTATTGTGTCTTTATTTATTTGTTATATATTTTCCATTTACATTATACTTTGGTTTTGTACTGCTATGGGCAGCAGGCCAAATATTTGACACTTGTGATATACACAAATAACAGTTCTGCAAAGGATAAGCCAGTATAATACAAAGTGTGGTCCAGGTAAGAGTACTAGGAGGACAGAAAGGTACATTCAGGTAGAGAGAAAATGAACAGTATCTGACAAGCTTCTTGAAGGAGGCTGGTAGTTGAATGGAAGTGCCTGGAAGGCATAAAGTGAAGGGATAAAAGAAAAAAGAAACTTTCAAGCAAAGAAAGCACACAGATAGTAGCAATGAAGAACATTTAACTAATCCTTTTTGGGTTGAAATACAGAGTAAATGCAGTGTAAAATACTATGTCATAAAGGTGGAAAAGTAGTTTGGATAATAGAGAACATTTAAGGTTTTCATAGCCCTTGAATTATCACCGTCCTGAGAGGTCAGTACAAACAATCATTATTTCCATCTTGCTGGGGGAGGGGAATTGAAGTTGAGAGCAATTATGTGACTTGCTGATGCTCTAACAGATATTAAATGAGAGTTCTATATCTTAGGCCAGATTGTGGAGAGCTTAAATGCCAGTCTAGGAATTTGTTAGTCAATGGGAAATAAATGAAGGTTTGGGGGTAGAGGAATAAAATAATCAAAGCAGAATTATGAAGGAATGGATTACCAGCAGTAAGACCAGTGAGGAGTCTATTAATAGAGAAGAAAAGGAAAGGGAGTAGATGTTGAGAGTCCAAGGGAGATGGAAATGATTAATTCACTTCCTATTTAGTGCTGATGAGATTTTTGTTGTTCAGATATTTTCATTTGTGTCTGACTCTGTCCCTTTCTGATCAAGGAAGAGTGCATCCATTTCTTTCTCTAGCTTATTTTATAGATGAAGAAACTGAGGTAAACTGAGTTAAGTAACTCATCCACAGTCTCAGACAAACAGATAAGTGTCTGAAACTGGATTTGGACTTCCTGATTTAAGGTCCAGTGATTTTATCCATTGTACCACCTACTTACTTTCCTTTAGAATCATTACTATTATTATTAATTAGTGAATTCTTAGCTATGAAATAATAAAAGAACTAGGAGAAGGCCTCCAGACACTTTATTAAGGATTTATAGAAAGGTAAGGACAAAAATCATCCTGGATGCAAAGAGATGAATGTATTGTGGTCTGGGTGCAAAGATAGGTAGGGGGACTTTACCTCCAAAAATGAAATTTGGATCTCTTGAAGTATATGTTGGGGCAGATGTATATTGGATGATGTAAAAAAGGTGAGCCTACACAATTTCTACTTATCCTTTTATTGTAATTGGGAACAGTCCTTAAGTAGCATGACAGATAGAGCCACTGGACTAGGAATCAGGAAGACCTGAGTTCAAATCTTGCCTCAGACACTTACCAGTTGTGTGTTCCTGGGCAAATCATTTGATTTCTCTCAACATCAATTTCATTATCTGAAAATGGTGATAATGATGGCACCTCCCTCACAGCATAATTATGAGCATCAAACAAAATAACTTGTAGAGGACTTTACAAATCTTAAAATGCTATGTAAATGTTACCTAGATATCATAAGAAAGAGGGAATTGAAACCAACAATTGAGGAGATCATGGTAATGAGGTCACATGAAATGAAGTCATGTGCTTAATTTAAGTTTATAAATTGTTTTTGTTTAAAACAACCTTGTTGGGGCAACGAGATGATGCAGTAGACAGAGAAGACTGTTCCTGAAGTCTCTGAGTTCAGATCTAATCTCAGACTAGCTGAGGGATCCTGGGCAAGTCACTCAATCATGATTGCCTCCAAAAAGCCCAAAACAAAATGAACAACCAAAAAACCAACCTCCTAGGGCATGGAGTTTTATTTGAGTCAAATTCTGTATCCAAAGTACTTTGTAAGGCATAAAATACTTTATAAATGTAAGAAATCATCATCATCATTATTATCATCCCCATTTTACAGATAAGAAATTTGAGCCTGATTTATTGTAATTTGACCTCTAATCAAAAAGTGAGTAATCTGTGACTAGAACCAAAACTATCTTTCCACCACACCATTTTTCAGTGATATTGATATTTGATATGTGAGTTTAGTTGCAATTCCATTCTTGGTAATCAATGAATGTATTCTCATTCTTAGTCATTATCTTCCCCTTGTGAAAATTGGATGAAGGTTACTACAACTTTAACTAAGACATGAAACGTAAAGGTTACAAAACTTATAGAAGAAAGCCATATATTAGAATAAGAAACATGCTATGAAATGTTATCAGGTGTGGGGACTCACACTTACATGGGGAAATTAGGCATTCCAGATATCTGAAAACTCTGTAGTACCAGCCAATGGGGAATCAGGGGAGGGACTAAATTATGTTAAAATAAAGTGAACAATAAGGGGAAATGTAATCAGAGATGGGAGGGAATCAGGTGCTTCAGATAGGCTGTAAGCTCTGTAGTATTCAACCTAGGGAGAATCAGGGGAGGGGCATGCATTTTGGGAACTGGGTAAAAACAGGCATATTTTATTAAAATCAATACTACTAGCTTAGATACCCACTCTTGCAAGAACATAAAATAAAATCATTTCCTGGCTTCATTAGCGGGTCTGTATAGTTTTTGGGAAGATGCTTGTCTCTTACACCATGAATCATTGCTAAGGGGGTCCACCTGACATACTGAGGACTTTCCCTCCAGATCTCTTGACAATGAAAGGGTGCACATAGTTTTGGTGGTTTAGAATCTTGAGTTATTGTTCCTGTCATAACATTCTGATTATTACTAATATCAAGTGAAAAAAAAGAGAGAGAAACATATGTTCTCCTAAGGTGTTTCCCAGTGCCATGATGATGGTCAAGACAGTGTATAAATATTAATGAGATTCTATATAAAAGATAAAGTTCTCCAGAAGTTCTTGTTTATAAGAGACATTATATTAATAACATCAACTCCTAGAGATCCAAAATCACATGAAAGTTTCCCTAACTTTCAAAAAAACACATATATTAAAATGTTTACTGTCCACACAATGATGGACAGTTAGACCAACAATATATAGGAGCTGATTCATCAGTCAATTCACCCCGGACCAATATCACACATAGACAATGAACTGGGACTAGACTGCTTTCAGAAACCACATTGTAGTCTATACTTATCCTGAAACAAAAGACTATCATTATTCTTCTGGCAATACCATACAGCTACAGGTCACAGAATACCAGTTCCCAAAGATATAAAATTGAAAGTTATCTAAAGGCAATGAAGAGGCTTACATTGGATGTAAGTAAGCAACAACATATTAGCAACCAGGAATTACACAAAAAAAGTAGCAGAATGATTTCATCAGATCAGTGACCAGAGAAGATAGATTAATAAGTAACAGCCACATACTACAGAAGTATGTGCAAACCACGACCTGTAGCTCTCCCCATACTGCATATATTACTGAAGCTTAGAAATGTACCAAATAATTGAACATAGAGTGGAAAATGAAATAAAACTATTGGACCGAATAAATATCACCTTGACCTAAAGGAATCCAAGTCCTAATTATATGTGATCATTTGTCTACAGCTCCTGACAATGCCTAAAGGAAAATGTGTTACTTAGCTAAAATAAGCATTCTCTTGTGCATATCTTGGGGAAGGTCTTGGAACTAGAGGAATAATGTGGATCAGCTCCTTCTGAGACAGCTAACTGCTCTCATCTCCATGGATTTTTAGGTAAAGCCTATGCAAGCAAACCAACTATGACCACGTTCTCCATTTGGTAAGGCCAGAGGAACCCTTTGAGTCAAGTAACTCAAAGTGGGATGACAAAGCACATCTTCCCTCAGGTTTCTGATCAGCAAATTATTATGGCTAACCTGTAGGCAAGGAAGTTAAACCCACCTGCATAGATGCTGTATTCTCTTTTTTTTAAATAAAGGTTTTTATTTTCAAAATATATGTACAGATAATTTTTCAATATTGACTTGAATAGCCTTGTGTTTCAAATTTTCCTTTCCTTCCTCTCACCCCCTTTCCTAGATGGCAAGCAATCTAATATATGTTATACATGTTAAAAAATATGTTAAATCCAATATGTATAAATATATTTATACAATTCTCTTGTTGCACAAGAAAAATCATATAAAAAAAGGAAAGAAAATGAGTAAGAAAACAAAATGCAAGTGAAACAACCTCAAAAAGAATGTTGTGATCCACATTCAGTTCTCACAGTCCTCTCTCTGGGTGTAGCTAGCTCTCTTCATCACAATATCTCAATGCTGTATTCTTGACCAATATTCTTTTCCAGCTATGATTATGTTAGCCTCTGGAGAGGTTTATTTCATTCTTCTCTTGAATCTGAAACTACCCATGTCGGGTCTGGGCTTCAACAAATGTCAATCTGTTGTTATTATGCAAAAGAAATAGTATAATGATATCATTGGATGATATCATTGACCAGAAAAGAGAAGCAAAAGATAATTCTTACCCTCAAGGAACTCTCAGTCTAATAGAAGAGATTGCAAGCTAACTTAAATATACAAAAGCACTATATAGGGGAATGAGGAGAGGAAGAATTAATTAACCCAGAAAAGGCACTAGAATTAGGAGGGATTGAGAAAGCCTTCCTATAGAAAGTAAGATTTTCATAAAGAAAGGAAAAGGCCCCACATGTGCAAGAATGTTTGTGGCAGCCCTTTTTGTAGTGGCTAGAAACTGGAAATTGAATACATGCCCTTCAATTGGAGAATGGCTGAATAAATTATGGTATATGAATATTATGGAATATTATTGTTCTGTAAGAAATGACCAGCAAGATGATTTCAGAGAGACCTGGAGAGACTTACATGAACTGATGCTGAGTGAAATGAGCAGAACCAGGAGATCATTATACACGGCAACAACAGTACTATATGACGATTAATTCTGATGGACATGGCTCTCTTCAACAATGATATGTTTCAAACCACCTCCAATTGTTCACTGAAGAAAGCCATATACACCCAGAGAGAGGGATGCGAAATGTGGACCACAACATAACATTCTCATACTCCTTGATTGATGTTTGCTTACATTGTGTTTCCTTTATCTGATATATCGTTTGTGTAGATAAGATTTTTCTTGCACAACAATGATAAGTTTGGAAATATGTATACATATATTCTATTTGCCAATATTTTAACATGATTAACATGTAGTGGATATCCTGCCATCTAGGGGAGGGGTGGGGAAGTTGGGGGGAAAAATTTCTAACGAAAAGCTATGTAAGTGTTATTGTTGAAGAATTACCCACACATATGTTATGCAAATAAAATAAAATTAAAAAAAAAAAAGAAAATAAGATTTTAATTGGGACTTCAAGGAAGCCAGGGCAGCTGAGTAGTACAAGATGACTTATCTTCTCAAATTGAAATCTGGTCTCAGACACTTATCAACAGTGTGACCCTGGACAAATCACTTAACCCTGTTTGCCTCAGCTCCTTCATCTGTAAAATAAATTGGAGAAGGAAATGGCAAACTTTTCCCATATCTTTGCCAAGACTTAAATAGGTTCATAAAGAATTAGACATGACAGAACAACAAACAAGGGAGTCAAAGAAGAGATGATAGAGAGGGCATTCCAGGCATTGAGGATAGCGAGCGAAAATGTCCAAAGCAGAGAAATGGAGAAACAGAAATTAAGATGGAGGAGTAGGCAGGGGTGTTTGGCATAAAAAGGGGACAAAAAGGTAGTTAAATTATTATGAAGAACATTGAGTACTAAACAGAGGATTTTATATTTAATTCTGGAGGTGATGGGTAGCCACTGGAGATTATTGAGTGTCTGAGTCAGGTTTGGAACTCAGGTCTCCTGACTCCAGGTCTGCTGAGTCAAATATATTTGGTAATTTAGTTGCTTTTCTCATCTTTTGGAAATCCCTAAATGGCATCAGGTCACCTGATCTGGTCCAAATATCCCTGGGTACCAAAACAGCTTATAGATGTGATTACTGAGGAAGAGATGTGCTGAAGAGACGGGAACTGATTTTCAGAAAGGGGAAGAAGCTGGTCTTGGGAATGTACAGTTTGACATCATGCCCAGCAGAGTTGTAGAACAGATTCATCACTGGACAGTTTGCAGACACTTAGGAAGGGAAGCAGTTATTCCTTTAAACTGTCTTAGCTTTGTGAAAAACAAGTCATGAAAAAATGAACTTTGTTTCCTTTTCTGTCAGGCTTTCTAGGACCAGAGACATACTAAGTACTAGAAGGAACCCCATCCAAACTCCAAGTTTTATAGGTTGGGGAAAGTGAAGCTCTCATGAGTGACTTTTCTAAGCAAATCCAGGAATGAATCCCACGGTCCTCTACTTCCAAATCCAGTGCTCTTTTCTTTCAGAGAACTAGTCACCACGTCAGTTACCTTTTGTAATATCTTTATGGACAGTAGGCCAGATGAAGAGAAGAGTAGGAAATATTCCTTGGAGGCATCCCACCTGGATGTTGGTGCAGTGGGCCTAGAGTTAGGAAGACCTGGGTTTAAATCCAGTCTCAGACACTTACTAGCTGATTAACCCAGAGCAAGTCACTTAATTCCTGTTTGCCTTAGTTTATCATTTGTAAAATGGAAACACACTGGAAAAGAAAATGGCACACCACTCTAGTATCTTTCCCAAGAAAATCTCATTGACTTTGTCCATGGGGTCAAATAGAGTCAAACATGACTAAACGAAGAAAAGAAAAGCTTCTTATTATAACTAGAGTAGTGGAGCATTCTAACAGTTGATTCCATTTTTCTTAGGAGTTTTGATGTGATCAGTTTTTATTTGTGTGTGTGTGTGTGTGTGTGTGTGTGTTTGTATGCATATATATATATACATATATATGTGTGTGTGTGTATATATATATATATATATATGTGTGTGTGTGTGTGTGTGTGTGTGTGTGTGTGTGTGCACATATATACATATGTAGTAAGACCTGAGAGTGAAATTTGGAGTCAGGTTCAGGGAGGTAAGGGGAATATTTTGTTTTGGATTTAATCAAAGAATAAATAATTACTGAAGTACCTCACAAAAGTAATGGCCATCATTTTCAAAGTTTTTTCTTTTTGAAATGAAAACAAATGATAAATTCTTTTCACAACCCTGTTTTGAATCTTTTCCCCCTTAAATTCAGTATATTATGTAAAGCAGTAGAGATGCAAATTTTTAAATTCCCCTGTCCTCAGAGTGTACACTAAAAGAGATCTTGAAATAAACTTGAAGATTGAATTTTTATTTATTAATCCATACCAGAATAAACACATTTGAAAGTCCTCAGGAATTCTGTCATAGATATTGCATAAAAAACAAAACAAAACAAAAAACCCAATGATTTTCACAGACAAATCAAGAAGAAAAACCGTTGCTGTTTGTGAACCAAAAACTAAAAATAATAAGTTTTTCAGTTAATGGTTGATCAGGAAGTTGCAAAGCAATACTTTTAATACATCCTGCCATGGAATTAACCATGACTGCAACTTTATAGCTTTTTTAATTAAAATGGGAAATGAAGAATAATAGTTTATGGCTATTTATAGTATTTATATCCTGCTATTCCATGAGGTCTCCTTTTTTATTAATTCTTTTAAAAAATTTTAACTTAAACACAACAAATAATAAACATTTTCATATACAAGACTTGGAATCAGGAAGATCTGAGTTCAAATCCATCCTCAGACATTTGCTAGCTGTATAATTAGAAAAGTAATTTGAACTTTGGCTATCTCTATTTCTTCATCTGTAAAACAGAAATAGTAAGAATACCTTTCTTCCATGGTTGCTGTGAGAATAAGATGAATTCATATTTGCAAAGCATTTTTCAAACCTAAAGTATCTGTATAAATGCTAGCTATTATTATTATTAAATAGAATATGATTGTTACATGAATGTTAGTTTCTATTATATATAGTTAGTTTTCATTTAAAGTATATAATAAACATAACATACAGAACTGTCCTTTTGAACTTCATATTGCCTCTGCGTATTTTTTTTAAAAATACCTTAATAATCCTCCCTTTTTTCCCTGAAAGTCTTCTTGGAAACCTCTCTTCTCCTTTTCACCTCTCCCTGTTGAAAGAAAAGAAAAACAAAACTCTTGTAAGCAAAACAAATGCCCACATTGGCCACTCTGAAGATGTGTCTCCTGCATCGATTCTGTTGCTCTCCGTGACGGCTCATTTCCAAGAATTCTGCTGAATAAAGCATGAAACATTTCTTCCTCCAGTAATAACTACAGCAGGATGTTTAGAAGAAGAGGCTCTTTTAAAAGAAAATGTTTTGAGTGAGAGACTAAAATATTTTTTTCCTTTTTCTTTACCACACCCATTTACAATAGGGGTTGTAACTTTCTGCCAATCTGCATAATGTCAGAGTTGGAAGATACCTCATTGGTTGTCTGTTCTGAACCACAGTAAAGTGGATTGAAGGCTGGTTTCAGAGAAACAATGACCTGGAGCCAACTTCCACCCCATGCATATTGGTTATATTACTCTGGACAAGTCACAGGGAACTCTACAGGGTAGTAGAGTGAAAAGAGCTTTTGAATGAGAAGGCCTGGATTCTAATCCCACCTCCCATGCTTACTGATGGTGTGACTTTAGGCAGGGGACTTCCCTGACCTTCAGTTTACTCATCTGCAAAATGAGATGAGTTGGGCCAGAGACTTCTGATGCCTTTTCTAACTCTGTGTTTATATTCTTGTAAATAAGAACTTTCTTTACAACTTTCCTGACAAATGATCATCCAGACTTCATGTGAAGATCTCTGATTAAGAAACATCCAGTAAATTATAAGACAATGCCTTTCTATTTTTAATTAGCCCTACTTGTCTTCTCTATTATTCCTAGTTCTGCCAATTAGGGTCAAGCTAATCCCATTTTTCAGATGCTTGCTCTCCAGTATTTGAAAATAGATGACAGTTCCTCCAGCAGTTTTTTTCTTTTCCATCTTAAATCCCTAATGTCCCCATTCTCTTGGTCCACCTCCTTTGGATTTGCTACAGTCTGTATTTTCTTCCTAAAATGTGGCAGTGGTTCTCAGATCTAAACACTGTTTTCCAGATATTGTTAGACAAAGGCAAAGGACACCAGGACTATCACTTCCTCTGTTCTGGGAGCTGAGCTTCTTTTAATAAAACTTAAGATTGCATTAACTTTTTTGGCTGAGATTCTGTTGAATCATTTTGAATTTGCAGTTTGCTTAAACTCCCCCAATCTTTCACATGGGCTGTTGTCCAGCCATTCCACCTTATCTGGCCTTTTTGTTTGTTTTTGTGTTTTTGAGTATATGCAAATTTATTTTTTACCCATTTAAGAATTTACATGTCACTATTAAATTGCATTTTATTGGATTCGACCTATCTTTCTAGACTATCATGATAACAAGTGTGTCATTTGATATATTAGACAGTTAATTCTCTCATGTTTTTGCTAACTCCTTGCCAGATCCATCTTAATTGCCCCCAAAGTAAAGAAGTTATTGAGACTGAGCTGAGGCGTGATCTAGTCTTTAGAAACAAAATATTTTATCTCTTTCTGACAGTTCCCCTTCAGTGTTAGGCTGCAGAGTTTCTGCAGTTCTTACCTGAGAAACATGAGGCGTTGAGTCTATTCTTACAAGAATGAATGATCCTGTGAAATAAGACACAATTACATCATGTTAATTTAACAACTCTTGTTCGCTTCAGTAAGTAGTACATACAGTGGTATTCAGAAGTGATCTTCACAAAAATAAATTGTGAATATTTGGGGCATTTCTACCAGAATTTACCCTTTATTCTTTCACCCCATTCCAGTATTCTACCTTTCCCCCATTCTAAATTCAGTCAGTTTTGATGCTAAGTGTGAAAAAACAAAAGATTCATTGCTTGCTAGTTGCAATTTTCTGGAATGTCTTTCCCCTTCATGACTCACAAACATTTCTCAAAGTTTTGTAGCAGATCAATGCAGAAACATACACGAAGCCTAGACTCCTAGACTTCCCAGTGTGATCTTGTACCCTTCATATTATTTTGGGTCTACCTTTTTGATTTCTCTCCTTCCTCAAAAGTATAAGCATTGAGGGGTGGAGGAGAAGGAGAAGAGATAATAGGGTAGAAGGAGGGAAAAAGAAGGGACTTTCCCTATAGAGTCTTTCAGTGTCACAGCTTAGTTTATATTTTATAATTTTAGATAGAAAACCTGCTTTTGTAATTAATGCAAATATACTCTGTGATTCATTCTTTTCAAGTGAATCTTGATTCCTGGAGTGTTCTATTTACAATTATAAAATTTTGCTGACATTAATATTGTTTACCTTAGGATTTTTTATGTAAATACCAAATTGGAAATTCTGAAAATAAAAGGGGAAATTAATAAAATTTAAAATAAGAAAACTATTGAATTAATAAATAAATCTAAGAGTTGGTTTTATGAAAAACCAACAAAATAGATAAGCCTTTAGTTAATTTGATTAGAAAAAGGAAAGAGGAAAATCAAATTGTTAGTCTTAAAAATGACAAGGGAGAACTTTCCTCCAATGAAGAGGAAATTAGAGTAATAATTAGGAGTTTCTTTGCCCAACTTTATGCCAATAAATTTGATAATGTAAATGAAATGGAGGAATATCTACAAAAACATAGATTCCCTAGGTTAACAGAAGAGGAAATAAATTATTTAAATAGCCCCATTTTAGAAAAAGAAATAGAACAAGCTATTAATCAACTCCCTAAGAAAAAATCTCCAGGGCCAGATGGATTTACATGTGAATTCTACCAAACATTCGAAGAACAATTAATCCCAATACTATATAAACTATTTGAAAAAATAGGGAAAGAAGGTGTATTACCAAATTCCTTCTATGAGACCGATATGGTGCTGATAGCTAAACCAGGTAGGGAGAAAACTGAGACAGAAAACTATAGACCCATTTCCTTAATGAATATTGATGCAAAAATTTTAAATAAGATTTTAGCAACGAGATTACAGAAAGTTATCCCCAGGATAGTACATTATGACCAAGTAGGATTTATACCAGGAATGCAGGGCTGGTTCAATATTAGGAAAACTATTAGCATAATCAATTATATTAATAACCAAATTAACAAAAACTATATGATTATCTCAATAGATGCAGAAAAAGCCTTTGATAAAATCCAGCACCCATACTTTAGGATTTTTTATGATTGTGGTTTATTACAATAGATTTGTCTTAATTAGAAAAAAACTTTTTAAAAGCTTCTGATTTTAATTGTCAATCTTGTCACTCTTAGACTGCTGGTAGATTGATTGTTCAACTGCTAGCTTGTTTGCTTGCTTACTCATTTTCTCTGTCTCTGTCTCTGTCCCTGTCCTTTTTCTCTCTCTCTCTTTCACACACACACACACACACACACACACACACACACACACACACTCCAGATCTTGAAGGAACCTTAGAAGCCATTGAGTTTAATCCCTCATTTCTCATTTTACTGATGAGGAAATAGAATTTAAATGACTTTTCAAGTTAAATGACTTGTCCAGGGTAATAGCTAAAAACTATCTGAGGCAAGATTTGAAATCAATTCTTGCTGACTCAAAGCCAATACTCTATGTCAAGTAGCTGCCTCTAAATTTTGTGCTTTTTTAGAATGTTTAACATATTATAGATACTCAACACATTTAGTAGAAGTAATATAGTAATAATTGTGATGGCATATATGAAATTGATTTGGTTGTGTGATACTATAGAATATCAATCAGATTTATAGCAGCTTATTGGGAACCCATTTTTAAGAAGCCCAATGGGTGCCCCAGATGTTTGTTTAACTGAAAGTTCACCACTATATCACAAGGAAGCCCAACTATAGCAATGTAATAACTATCATCTAAGACATCTAGGCCCCTTGCTATATAGGACCGTTAAGGAAATAATTAGCTCTTGATTTGAATTCAGGAAAAGAGTAAAACTTGGCAGGCAATTAGCTAGTCTTAATATGCTACAAGAACAGGGTTTTGTTCATATATTAATTCATTTTTAAATTACTTTAATTTTTAATTTTTTTAAGAACAGAGTTTATAAACTTAATTTTTCACATCAGAGGGCAAAGTTGAATAGAAAATAGGATGAAATAAAATTAGTTAAGAGAAAGAATGAGATTCTTTCTCATTCACAAAATGACACTGGCACTGGCACATTAGCAGGACTTTAATAAATAGAGGATGTGCTGGGACCTGTAGACTCTAGCCCTCTGGTATGTATTGAGGCAGATGGAAAAGTGCTGCCTTTGGAATCAAACTCCTGAGTCAGATGTTTACTGTCTGGGTGACTTTAAATAAGTCACTTAATTTCTCTGGGCACCTGTTTTCTCAACTATAAAAGGAGGGGAATTGAATTAGTTGGTCTGAAAAGTCTCTTTCAGGCTTAAATCTATATGTCTATGAACTTTGACCATTAGCTCTTATTTATACTTTTAAAGTAGGTTTTATTGCTATTAAGGTTATTGAATATCAATATGGAAGTTGTAAGAAACAGCTTACTTCAATAAAATAAACTTTTACCAGTGTATTAGACACATAAAAATGGAGATGTATTTACTGCATTTCAGTTAGGTCCTTCTAAGAGTAACATAACTCGCTCTGATTTCTGCCCTTTTAAGTAGCTTGTAGATTTCCTAAGGACTGAAATCAGGGGTGTTCTATCTCAAACGAGCTATGGAGAGTTGATTGTTAAATTTTTAGTGTGAATGTTTAACCCTCAGAAAAACAATAGACACTATAAATCAGAGCTTGATTTTTTGTTCTGTGGATGTCTAGATTTAAGAAAGTGATGGTGAAAATATTGATGATGCAGATTAAACTTTAAAGTATATCATGTTTATCTTCTACTCCCCACCCCAAAAGCCAGTTGTTAAACATTTTATCAGCACACAATTAGCTGATACCTAGTTTGTTTGTTTGTTTGTTTTAGCAATTAGGATTATTTAGTCCATGTAGTTTTTCCCCCTCCCTCTTATATGGCCTTTTCTCAAGTTCACACTTGAGCTTCATTCCTTTCTATCTTTTCAGCTTGTAGATGGAGTAAAACTTGCCTTCTGGCTATTCCTTATACAAGATACTCCACCTCCTGAGTATGGGTTTTTTCCAGTCATCTCCATTTTTTAGTTTCCCTGACTTCAGGTCTGAGTTAAAAGTCACATTTTCCCTACAAAGACATTCCCAGGATTACTTAATGAACTTTTATTATTTTCTCTGCCCCATTATCTTATGAGCTCCTTGAGAGTTTGTTTTTGTTTTTGCTTTTGTGTCCCTGGTGTTTAGCACAGTGCCTTGCACATAGTAATTACTTAATAAATGCTAGTTAACTGACATTTAAAAAAAAAATAATCTGGTTCGTTTTTGTGGGATAATTTTGAAAGTTTTTGTCTTGCTATTCCCCATATTATCAAAAAGGATCCAAGTCCCCAAAAGGAGGCTTTCCTCTCAAATTCCCAAAGAATACCATGTCTCACCCTGAAGAAGCTTGGGAGGGAGGGATACCTTTCCTTTCTAACTCTCAAAATCCTTTCATTTCTTCCTTTCAGTTCCAGAATGGCAGAAGAGGATCATTACATATTGAGAATGCATGAACAAGTAAGTGCTGGAATGATAGTGTCAAAAGTTTTCTTAATAATGTTTAAAGAATTCATATTGGCTTATTAAAAATAGAATCAAAGTCAGTACTGTTAATGACTGAGTCCAGTGGAAACTTCTTGTAGTCAGGGGGTCCACCATCATTTATTTAGTAATTGTTTACTATGTCCTAGGCACTGTGGTGAAGTGGGGGGGTGGGATAGGGAGATTGGTGGAAGGAGGGGGAAGACACCATGCAGATAACTATGTATGTGCAAGATATCCAGGGTGTCTCAAGTGTTGTGGTATGTTTCTATGTTATAAATGGCAGGTCATCTCAGATGGAAGGCACTAGTAATAGAGTGAATGGGAAAAGGCCTCCATATTTTTCTCTCTCCCCACCTCCTCTCTGAGTTTAAATTCAGATACTTACTAGCTGTATGATCCTAGGCAAGTCATTTTTACCTCTATCTGCCTCAGTTTCCTCAACTGTAAAATGGGGATCATAGCACTTACCTCCCAGAGCTGTGAGGAACAAATGGAATAATAATTATAAAGTGTTTAATACATTAACTGGCACATACTAGCCTCTGTATAATAGGTAGCACAGTGGATAGAGTGCCTGCCTGGAATTAGGAGAACTCATTTTCCTGAGTTAAAATCTGGCCTCAGACACTAGTTGTGTGACTCTGGGTAAGTCACTTAACTTTGTTTGCCTCAGTTTCCTTATCTGTAAAATGACATGGAGAAAGAAATAGCAAACTACTCCAGTATTCTTGCCAAGAAAACCCCAAATGGAATCACGAAGAATAGGGCATGACTGAAACAACTCAACAAGAACAGTACTTATTTTCTTTTTCCTACATCTACTCCCCATATAAAGTGAATTCCTATTCCTTTGTGGTGGCCAGCTCATAATTTAGCTTTTATTATGTCTAATGTGGCCCAGCCTTTCTCTCTACCATTCAATTCAAAATCAGTTACAAGTAAGTTTCTTTAAGAATAGAAGCTCTGGAATTTAAAGATAATGATTTGAATTAGTAATATTAAATTGATGTAACCTATAAAATAGGTGATTTATTCCAGTGCTAATAAAACACACACACACACACACACACACACACAACACACACACACACACACAGAGCTCATTGAAGATTCTCTTGCCCCATTTTTATAGATATTTCCTTATACCTCTAATTTTATAACCTTACCTCATTTGGTTCTTGTAATGACACTATAAAGAATTAGAGTCTTCCACATACAAATGAGAAAAGGGATAATCAGAGGCATGTTTATCCAGTAAGTAGCAAAACCAGGAATGAAACCACACAGAAAACAAGGTCAAAAAGCAAATCTAAGAATGCCTTATAAATTCATTTTCCAAAAAGCAAAATCAACTCTCCTGCTCTGGTTTGGATTTTTTTTTTTTTTTTAAAGAATACACACAGTTTTCTTAATAGTACTGTTTAATCAGTCAACAAACATCTATTAAGAGCCTACCATGTGCACCATACTAAGTGCTGAGGATGCAACAAAAGGCTGTGAAGATATTCTGTACCCTTAAGAACTCCTTGTCTACTAGAGGAAACTACAGGCAGACAACCAGGAGAGAGAGAGAGAGAGAGAGAGAGAGAGAGAGAGAGAGAG
>JAJPUD010005277.1:39824-61999 GCA_023553655.1 Myrmecobius fasciatus
TATCCTCTCTGTGATGTATAAAAAAATAAAAGTTTATCCTTTTAAAAATGAAAATTGCCTTTCACAGACTTATTTTTTTTTTTTTTTAAGGGGGGAAATAGGGTAGACCCAGGAATGCCTTCTTTGACTGTGATGTGACAGACACTTGGCTATTTAGAATTTAGGCACCTTGGTTTTACCTTTCACTTTTAATATGCTGCTTTGACAATTAAAGGTGAAACCTAACCCATATATAAGGACTATTCTGCTTGGTTCAAAACCATGTTTTCCTGCCTAAACACAGGAAATCTTTTATCAATAATAGATGGTTGGCCCTCCAAAAACTGCTGGGGAGACATTTATTTTGAAAGTGCCTCTCATGTGGGCATCTTTACCCTCACTAGTAACAAGGGTGGAGCATTTCCTTATCTTTCTTCTCTTGAGGGGGAAGGGCCCCTTGAAGGTGTGTATTAGGAGTATGTACATTTTCTTTTTCCTTCCCTTCCCTTCCCTTCTTTTCTTTCTTTTTTTCCCCTAAATTCTGCAATCAATGATTCATATTTCCTAAACATCAGCAATTTACTTTAAGGATAGTAGCTACTGAGGCTGATCCAATATTGATTCCTTCCATTCCTTACCAGGGAAACTCTGCAATGTGGGGCACACCATGAGTTGGTTTTTCCTTCCAGTCTTCTCCAGCTAAATGTGTAAGCTCTTCTAGAGAGTTCATTTCTTTTAAATCTGCAGCCAAGCCAACATATCTGATCTTTTCACTTCAACCAGGGTCATTTTGAGTTTTCACCTTGCTATTCCACAAAATTTCAAAAAGTATCTAAGCCTTAAGAAGAAGGCTAGACATAGAAATAAGTGAGTACTGCATGGTAGATATTACCTGCATGGTCCTTAGGAAATTAAAAAAAAATTTTTCACAAGTTTTTGTATAGTTTGGTGTTTTAAAAAATTATATATATATATCCATTGGTACAGTATTTTAGATACTTCAAACTTAACTTTTTAAGGCATACTAGAAGAAATAGGGGTTTAATTTATTTTCAAATGGCTTTTATTTCAGATGTTTCAAATGGAACCTTATAATATTGGGATAAATGCAATTCTTAATAATTCAGGATTACTTCCAGCAGAGATACCACTGACAACAGGTAAGACATCCTTCTTCCTCTGTAGAGTTAAGCTTATTTTAGAGCTATGGTTGTTTTCTTTTTTCCCTTTTCTCCTTTCTTTCTCCTTCCTTTCCCCATTCCTCTCTCCTTTCCTTTTCTTCTTTCCTTTCTCTTTTCTTTTTCCTTTCCTTTCCGTCCTTCCTCCCTTCCTTTTTCAGGTGTCCCCAAGTATTCTGCTTTAGAAATAAAGGGATTTGCTTGAAACAGAACCAGCTATTAGAACACTAACGATTCAGAGCATTTTTGCTAAAATTGACCTGAATAAAAGTGCATCAACTGTATTATTTATGATACGCATAACCATGGTTATGAATGTTCCCTGTTAGCCTTGGATGCCCTCTGGGCTTGGATCACCTTCCCTTCTTTCTATCTCCAATTTCTTTTCAACTTTGTTTCTCAAGCTCTTTCTAAAAAAGATTAATTTGTACTTAATTGTGCTGTTAATCTTGCCTTCAACAGTATCCCCATTTTCCTTTTCTCTCAATCATTTGGTGTTGAGGCCAATATTGACATCATTCCCATCTTCTCCTGTAGCCAATCCCTGCTCTGATTCCTTGGGTGCATAAGATTTTTAGAAACCCATCCCCATAAGAAAATCTTACTCCTTTGTAGCCGTCAGATCATAATTTATCTTTCATTATCTTTTCTGTGGCCTAACCTTTCAGCCAGTACTACCTAATTTGAATTTGTGCTAGATTTCTAGATTTCTACCAATTTGCTCCTAATTTTAAAACTTTTTGGTCACTTCTGCCTCCTCCCATTTCCTTTATTTCTTTTTGACAGGGATCCTCTGAAGAGCTCTTTTTGTTTCTTCCAGAATTACTTTGGTTATCATGGTGTTATGCAGTTGGCCATTTGTTCCTATCATAGGAGACCTAGCCTAAGCTTTATTCTGAAGCTAGATAAAAACATGCAGAATCTTTATAGTTCTCCATCTTAATTTTATTTTCTCCTCATTTTCAATTACACTCCTGTCAGATCTCCCATCTAACCCACATTTTTAAGGGGTTCCATAGTGTTGATGATACATAACACTGAAAAATCTCCTACTTGTGGTTTTTGTTGTTGTTGTTGTTTTTTAATTTAGCAATTGTTTGCATTGCTCCCTTTCCCTCCTCTCTTATCCTCTGAGGTTTTGTTATTTTCATATTTCTTTTTCTCACTTGAATTATGATTACATTTTGTTGCTTCTCTGAATGCTCAGACTAAAATTCTTAGTATCCCCAAAATTTGCTGGTTGACAGAGGAAAACAGACTTGAACTTTATCCATATGGATATCAATATGGAATTAATCCACAGAATAGATGATCCCCAACTGGGTGATCAATCTTTAGTGCATTGGGCTTTTTCATATGCATATTCTTTTGGGATAAGACTTTTTTTATATGCTCTGCACTTGATTGAAATGGTATATTAAGAAATTAGTTGAGATAATTTGTAATTATTAATACTTCTTAAAATGTCCACTGAAATCAAGCCTCAGGCCATCTTGTTACAAAGTATTTTCAAGTCACCTGTTTCTCCAGTTTTATAGTCTTATTTAAACTGGTAGCATTCTTGTCTACTAAATACTTCTCCAGAGAACATTTCTCTTTTTCTCTCTCTTTTTAAAAAATGTTTCATAAACTTTTCCAAATTCTGTTCTACAATATTTTCATGCCTATAATGGCCAAAAGGATACCAGATTTTTCCTCCACTCTCTGCTATCTGATGAGTATGTTTCTGAGGTGTTAGCTATCTCTCAGCCTAACAAAACAATTTTTTTTTTAAGGTACCAGACAGAGCTGAGATCTTGTGAGATCTTGCCCAGGTTAAACCCTAGTTCAGTTTCCTGTGTACAAATGAATCTCTTTACTTTTTTGGTGGCTTCTGGGCTTCCTGTGAAATTTGTGATTCTGATTTTTGACATATTTTACTATTTTCCTGGTGTCAGTGCTTTATTGAAATTTCTGTAACTGCCCTGGAGATCTGTCTTCATTCCATTAATGCCTTTGTGTAATAATAGCAGACATCACAGAGTAGAGTTTTTCCCAGTGTGTTTTTAACATTAAGTTAAACAAAGGGGAAAAGATAGAATTAGTATGGAGGTATCAAAAGAGTCATCTCAGCAAATACTTTGTTTTTAGAGTTTCCTGTTTTACAAAATATTTTGCCCATAGTAGAAATTTTTTTTCTAAAATCAAATTATAGCTGAAAAATCTCCATTTTTCCAGATTACTCTACTTATTAACTTTTTCATCATTATGGAATAGAAATTTGACTTTTGAAAATGCCTACAAAATTTCATGCAGAGCAAGCATAAATTTTTGACTAACTTAGGGGGTAGACATTAACATTAAGGAGACCTGAGAAAGTTTTCTCTTAGAAGGAATTATTTTAACTTGGAAAGAAAACAGGAGTAAGGGAGAGAATTGCAGGCATGGGAAACAGCTAGGGAAAATGCTAGGAGGGTTGTGTTTGGAGTTTTTTTTGACTCAAACATAGATATATTTAAATGAGGCAGAGTTGCACAAAGTTCTCAGGCTTACTCTCTCTTCCAGAGGAAATTAGAAAATTAGCAAAGAGGTTAATGTCACTGGATCTCAGAATAAGTGGGGAAGAATAAGGTATCAAAAGCCTGGAAAGGTAGGTGATTCTGGAGGGTATAAGGAGCTCCTAGAGTTTACTCTTCCTCCTGCATACATTTTGACTGTTAGATTTTTGCACAGGTGTTTTCATAAGCACTGTACTTTGTTAATATTGTCTTCCTCTTACAGAAAAATGTTTTTCTTAATAGATATGCTACTTTGGCAGAAGCAAAACAATAATTACCATATTTTCAATTTCTTAAAGCATTGTATTCCAAAGGTTCAATTCTAGCTATGTAAATTGTTTTCACCCCATGCCTCCTTCTATGTCAGATTCCTTAATTTTTACAAAGCTATTCATAATTTCTGCATTAAAGCTAAAAGAGAAAAAAATTGAGGAGTTGAATTGGTAGAGGAACAAAGATAAACGATACTATACTAAAGTTTTGTGCAAAACATGCAAGTTATTCTTTTTCTCTCCCTGTTGAAACATGATATGCTTCAAGTTCATTCATTATCAGAGGACTTCTCCCATGAGTTATTTCAGTAATGTAACCACAAGAAATAATTACACTTTAGTTTCCAACTGTTTTCCTCTTTGCCTTTTTACCAGATTCATTTCTGGCAGTGAAGAAATAAAACTAAATCTACTTTAAGCCATAAATCACTTAGAATGTCAACTTAAGGGCTTATTTATAATTCAATAATGTATCCAAAGTTTCTCTTGTTTTTATCTGAGGGAAAAAAATTTTATATACAAAAAAATTACATCTTCACATTTTAAAAAATCATAAAATTTAATTTGAGTACAGTGAGAAGAATATCATGCCCTTTGTATTTCATGACCATAGCCCAACATTCTGCTGACATTAAATAACTAACCAGCTGTGAGAGATTCTCTTGTAGAAAATAGAACTCTATTTTTGTTGTCAATAATTCCTTTTGATATGCAAAGGTCAGATATTTTGGTTATATGGATTCATTTTTTTTTTCTTCCATTGCTTTATTTTTCTTTGCTTTGTTTTAGGCCTTGTTTTATCATATAAAAGTGATTGGGATTGAAATTTTTGTGTCAGTTACCATTTTTCTGTTTTCTGTTAGGTTATGTTTCATCAGGTGTTTCTGTTTATCTGAGAGAAGAGAATCACTAAAAATATTAAGTCGTATTTGTTAGCCATGATATAGAAGGAAAGTCCATCTCATGATCAATGGATTTTCTTGACCAGAAGAAATCAGTAGATAAGAGGAATACATTAAACCTTGAAGAAAAAGAGCAGTTACTTTAGATGGTTGAAGGGATATTGCAATGCGAACAGAATAAAGGATGATAATTAAAAAGTCAAAGTGTAGCCAGCTTGAATTCCAGAGATGAAAATCTATATTTATCAATCATGAGATAATGATTCCATTCCTTTTAGTCCCATTTCAGGCTTGCTGTCTTTAAGAAAATGTGTAGGGAAAGAAGACAAAGTCTGATTAATATATGACTCTTCCCCCTCCCTAAAATGTAGGAGTATAATTTATTAACAGTCACTTTTCCCCTTCCCCCCTTAGTTTACGATTAATTCAGCTTATTAAGTACATGTCATGTGTAAGCCATTGTCCTATCATTTAATAAGTTACTGTGTGTAAATGTTGGTAGAGTAATTCCCTCCAGTCATAACTCATTCCTGTTTATATGGTGCTCAGTGGTAGGTAGTGTAAATAGTATTATCTCCCTTTTACAGGTGAAGAAACTGAGACTCAAAGGTTGACTTGTCCAGGGTCACAAAGATATGGGAGAGGTCCCAAGAGGCGGGATTCAAAGTCATACAGGTAGTAAGTAGTAGAGGCTAGATTCAAATCCATGTCATCTGACTATAGATCTAATGCTCTTTTTCCTACCTCCCACTCAATATTAATTAGCACTGCTATTTACTTACTTCTGTGATTGAACATATTGCTCAATTTATGTGGATCTTAGTTTTTCCATTGAGTTTGATACCTGGGTAGAGAAATTTCTTCATTCTAAGCCATTGCAACTACCATCATAACCCTGTAGATCTTTACCATGTCTTCATAGTTGCATCTTTAAGACTTTTGGACCTCACTGTACTTCAGTTGACTTCTCTTTTATGTATTGTCATTTCCAATCTCCTTGAGAGCAGGAACTGTCATATATCTTCTATCTGTATCTCTAGTACTTAGCAGAGCTAGGTATAGTGGGGCAAAACACATGGATGAAGCAGCTAACATGTTGGGGTTTTTTTCATTCCTTCATTAAAAAATAATAATTTTAAAATTAAATACAAAATAGGAAAAGAAAATAAATTGCCATGTGCATAGCAGAACATAAGAAAAGATTCAAAATATATAACAATAAACTTCCATTTCAAGAAAACCTATAAAATAATTACTACACATTGTATTCAGAGTTTTCCTTTGCTTCTCTGTAGCTTTTCTTTGCTTCTTTGTAGATTTTTTTTTGTTCTCTGCTGTTCACTTTTTGCTTTATTTTTTTCCTCTTTTCTCCTTCCACTCCCTTTCCCACCCTTCAAGAAGGCTATAATGTGGATACACACACATACATATATCTGTAATCATACACATATATATACATACATACATATATCTATAATCATACAAATATACATTAATAAGCATCTATGTAAGACTGTACTATATTTGCTTGTCCTCTGTTTCTCTAAAGGTGGATAACATAAGTCCAAGTCTTTCCATATTTGTCTAATTCCATCAATTCATTATTTCCCTATACCACAGCAATATTCCAATCTTATAATGTATTAGTTATTTTAAATAGTTTAAAACAATATTGATTAATATAGCTAATATATAGTGAAATTTCCCTATTTTTCTCATTTCATTAAATATATTTTAGCTTTAACTTTATCTGAGATTATGATTACTATCCCTGGTTTCTACATAATAAATTCTACTCCTGATCTTTATTTTATGTTTGTATATATCTCTTATTTCCTTTCCCTCCTCACTCTTCTGCTTTACTTCTACCTGCTACCTTGTCCTCCTGTTACTTAATCATCCCCATCCCCATCCCCAATCCCTCAGGATCCCTCCTTTATCCTCTCCCCTGATCCTTTCCCCTTGCCCTTCTGGTTCTATCTGAATTTAGAATCCTTTTATAGCCTTTCAGAGATACATTCTCCTTTGCATTAGATGATTATTCTATTTTCCTCTCTGGTTTCCCATATGATTTTGCTTTTAGGGATCATATACTTATCTCCACTGCAATCTTTCTTTCAAACTACCCAATATTTCCACATATAAAACATAAACATTTTGTTCTTCTTGGGTCTCTTGTAATTAGTCTTTGATGTTTACTTTATATTTCTTTTGGATCTTTTATTCCAAAATTTTCCATTAAGTTCAAGTCGTTTTACAACAAAATTCTAAAAATTTTGCAACTCATTGAATGTCTGTTTATTGCTGTTGTTCAGGATTATGTTTAACTTTGCTGGGTGTGATATTTTTGGCTGCAACTCCAGTTCTTTTGCTCTTTGATATATAGTGTTCCTTCACCTGCAGTTTTTTGATGTAGCTGCTTTTAGGTTTTGTGTTGTTCTAATTGTGGTTCTGCTATATTTTGAATTTTTTTTTCTTGGTGCCTATAATATTTTCTTTTGGGTTTCAGAATTTGGCTTTGGTATTCTTGCAGATTTTCCTCATAGTATCTCTTTCAGGTGGTGATAGGTGAATTTTTTTTCAAGTCTGCTTTCTCCTCTTGTTCTAATACTTCAGCACAATTTTAAAAAATTGTTTCTTGCATTATTATATTGAGATTCTTTTTTTAATAAAAGTTTTCAGTTGGTCTATTTATTCTTATGTTCTCTTATGATCTGTTCTCCTGATCAGTTATTTTTTTAAGGAGATGTTTCACAGTATCTTCTATTTTTTCATTCTTTATATTTTATTTCTTTGTCTCATAATATAGCTGGCTTCTCCTTGCTCAGTTCCAATTTTCAATAGTCACTTTCTTCCTTAAGATTTTGGATTTCCTTTTCTAGTTGGTTGACTTTCTTTTGATAATTTTGTTTTTCTTGGATTGTTCATATTTTTTTCCCTCATTCTCTCATTTTATTTTTAAAGTTTTTTGAGCTCTTCTATGAATCTTTTTGACATTACTCTTTGGGATAGGAGAGGCTTTTTTTTTTTTTTTTTTTTTTTTTTTTTTTTTTTTTTTTTTGCTTCAGTTTTCTCCTTTGAGGATGAACCCTGGTCTTTTCCAGGAGTAACTTTCTATGGTTCGTCTTTGCCTGATTTTTTTTTTTTTTTATACATATAACAGATTGTTATTGTGATCAACTAATCCCGGGGTGTTCTCTAGCTTTAAGTCCTTTTTCATCTCTCCCTTCTGGCATGGAACTGAAACCAAGAACTCTGCCCTCCCGTAGAACCCATTGCCAGTAGCATCCCTACCCACACTGCTTCTGCCCTCACCAGGAGGGTGTGTTCTAGTTTCTTTTTGCCCAGGGTCACCTCTTGGCAGCACAGTTAGGCTTGGTTATCAGCACAGGTTCCCTCAATATTCCTTTGCTCAGATACTGGACATACCACAGTGTTGGGGAGATGAAAATTCCTGGCTGGGGCTGAGGTTTCTTTCCCAATCCAGCTAGCTCCTAGGCTCATTGCTAACTATTTCAAAAGAACTAGTTTAGAGGTGTTTATAATTCACAAGGTCCAAACCTCTGCCCTGGTATCTTTTCAGCTCTTCTCTGGTTGTCCCAGTAGGACCACTGTTCTCTCCCAAGTCTTGTTTATTTTTTTACCACCCTTCATTCACCCTGAGGCACTATTTTGTTTTGTCTGTGGGGGAAATCTGGAGAGCTTGGAATTTTCTGATCTAATCCATCATCTTCCCAAAATCCTCTTTTTATTCTTTCATTTCAAATATGTTGTGATTGCATTCATTCTTTAGGATTTATCTGTACTACAGTTTGAAGTAGAATCATTTATAGATAAAAGTACCTTTATGGTGGGATCTTTGACTTTAAATTCCCACATGACCTTAATACATACCTAGTCTTATTTAAGATTATATTTGTGAAAGGGTTTTGTAAGCTATCAAACTAATTTTTATATAGAACATTTAGAAGCTGATGGTATCATTTAGTATGTAACAATTGACCTGAAATCAAGATACTTGATTCTAATCTGCTTTGACACTTATTAGCTATGTGCCACTGGGAAAATCATTTTGTCTCAGCAGTCTTAGCATCCCCATCTTTGAGGCCCTGGAAAGTAGGGATTTCCCTCAACACTTAGCCAGCACTTAATACAAAGCCTGGTACATCTTAGGTACCTAATAAATGCTTGTTGATCAACGAACTCTTCTGAAAGATGGAGATAATAATACTCAACTGAGCTTTCCTTACCGTATTATTGTTGGAAAAAATTTTTTTTGCAAACCTTGAAATGCCATGTAAGGGAAAGCTATTAAAAATATGACAGGTTTGGGGCAGCTAGGTGACGCAGTGGATAGAGCACCAGCCCTGAAGTCAGAGACCTGAGTTCAAATCTGGTCTCAGACACTTAACATTCCCTAGCTGTGTGACCCTGGGCAAGTCACTTAACCTCAATTGCCTCAGCAAAAAGCAAAAAAAAAAAAAAATGACAGGTTGTTCTGAGATGAATAGAATTGGAGGTACTGTGCTGACCTTGATTACATCACATAATCCCCAGCTTCTTAAACTGTGATTCTCAGCCCCTAATGCGGTCTCACAACTGAATGCAGGAGTCATGAAATTATGATTTATTATCAGTAAATATTTATTTTGTATGCTTATTTATATCCCTGTATACCCAAGAACATGTAAAAATTTCTTGAGTGAAAAGAGGTTGTGAGTAGAAAAAAGTTTAAGAAACTCTGATATATATAAAACCTTCTTCCAGGTTGAGGTACTTTACCTATTGTAGATTTTGTTGACAGGAGGGAAAATCATTTTTATGGTATTATTGATTCCCTAAGTGTTCTCTCTCTCCCATCTGCATATATATAAGCTAATTGTCTGAGGTCACAGGAATAACAAGTGGAAGATTCAATATTTTTGACTCCCAGAGAGATGTTCATTTTATTATGTGCTCATCTAAGCACACATGTAAATGATCATCTATGACCTAGAAGGTAGAGCAACTGTCATGATAACTAGCATTATAGCTTTAAAGCTTGCAAAGCATTTTACAGATATTACCTTTATTTTTCTCCCCAAAACAACCCTGGGATAGAGGTGGTATTATTATAATCCTAATTTTACAATTGAGAAAAATGAAGGCCTATAGAGGTAAAGTGCCTTTTCAAGGCCACACTACTAGTAAGTTGAGTGTCTGATGCTAATTTGAGTTTAAGTCTTCCTCCTTCCAAGCCCAGGGCTCTATTCACTGTTCCACATAGCTAGGAGGAAGCTCCTCCCCTAGGTCCTCCTCAGTAATGTCAAAATACATCACCTAAGGTCACTCAGATAGTTAGATTTCTTCATTTTCTTGGGAGGACCAGAAACTGAACATCTCTTGTCAGCCAGAGTTGTAGGCATGAAGCTGATGGGGCTGAGATAAAAGGAGAGATAGTAGCTGTCTTTCTCTCCTTTGGGTGTAGGATAGCACTGGAGGACCACAAAGACTACTTGCTCTCTGTCCTGGGATAGAGGGGAGGGAGGAGGCAGTGTTTGACATATATCTTTTGACTTCAGAGACTGGGAGAAAATAGCTCTTCCTCCTGAAAGATTTCTTAGATACTACCTGGCTATTCATTTTTGTTGCATAAATATCCTCTCTTGAAATGCAAACATTCCTGGAAGGGGATCTGGGGGTAAAGAAGAAGGGAGATTAACTTGCCTTAGTGTGATTTAGTTCAGATTGTTTTCCTCCCTCACACCTGAGTTCTGTCACACTGAAGGAGAAAAGGAGATGGAGATAGTGACAGGAGAGATTAGAGAAACACATAGAGGCAGTTGATGGGGAGAGGTAAGGAGAGAGAGACAGAGTGGAGGAGGAGAGCCACAAACAGAGATGGAAGTATCACCAAGAGATAAAAGATTGTTGGGAAGAGATAGGGATGAAAGAGATAGGAAATGTGAATGTATTCAGGGACCTGCCAAGGTAGTTAAAAGCTGGAAGCTTGAGGATAATGAAAACTTGAGTGATAATCACCCACGTGAGCAATGGAAGAAACAAAGATAAGAGAGTACAAATGCATATTCTGCCATTTTCCCTTTTCTGAGAGACTAGCTGGAAAGAGGAAAAACAAATCTGTAACAAATATGCATAGTCATGATAAAGTCGCATTTTTTAACCTAGAATCCACAGACAAACTTATCCTTGCTAAGCAGCCAGGGGGAGAGTTCTGGAAGTCCATGAAATTGGATGGGGAAAATAAAAATTACATCTTTATTTACATTACTTTGTAATCAGGCATTAGCATTTCCTTAAATTATGCACTAAAAAAAAAAATCATACTGAGAAGTTCATAGACTTCCCTAGACTCCCAAAGGGAATTAATAAGCCCTGCTCTAAGGGGAATCTTGCTTATATACCCCCAAATATCCTTGGCTTGCCCTCACCAAATTGTCCAGTTAATAGAATAATAGGATTGTTGTTTCTCCCTCCCTCATTATTGGTGAAGCAAAAAGAAGGTAATAGTGGGCTAAAGTATTGTGAAAGAAAAATTTTTAATGAAATAACTTATCTTGATGCCTATTGCATTTTAAAGAAAGTTTTCCAATTACAAAGGCTTTCACAGTTCATCCTTTCTACCCATCCCTGTTGTAAGATAGTGAGATTACATTTATTTCCAGCAAAAAGCCTTATGACATTACTAGCTCTGATATCTTCTCTAATTGATATTATGAAGAATTCCTTTACAAAGAATTTATGGCTCTCTTGTTTTTATGGTGTCTTTATTTCCAAATATATCTCTTCCCCCTTAGCTGGTGAATGAGCCAACCCTGATATGAAAGAATTAAAAAATAAAAGGGGAAAGCGACTCTGCAAAACCAAGCAATTTATCAACTGAATCTGATTTCAGATTGAAGTCTAAATTGTGGAAGAATTATGCTAGACTAAGATACTTACATGGATCTGACATCTATATTCCAAAAATCTTAGTGCAATTGGAAGCATTACTAGTTTAACTATTGCTAAACCCTTTAGGATATCCTTTATGCACACATGCACATACATGTGGATACACACACTCAAGTATAAGGTCTACAGGACCTACAGGACCTACTATTTACTTATCTCTGTTTTACTTTTTTATTTATTTTGCTATTATCACTAAACATAAACTCCTTTGAATTTTGGTATGTAAGAAAGACTTGTGATTTTCCATGAGGAACTTTTTTTTTTTTAATATATAAAGCTTTTTATTTACAAAACATATGAGTGATTTTTCTACATTGACCTTTGCAAAAACTTTTTTTTTCCCAAGCTTTTCCCCTCCTTCCCCCCAACCCCCACCCCTAGATGACAGGTAATCTAATACATGCTAAATAGGATAAATTATATGACAAATACAATACATGTATACATATCTATACAGTTATCTTACTGCACAAGAAACATCAGATCTAGAAAGAGAAGAAGAAAAAACAACCTAAGAAGGAAAACAAAATGCATGGAAATAGTCACAGAAAGCGTTAAAATGCCGTGTTGTGGTTCACACTCAGTTCCCACAGGCCTCTCTCTGGATGTATATGACTATCTTCATCGCTGAACAACTGGTTTGAATCACATCATTGTTGAGGAGAACCATGTCCATCAAAATTGATCATCATATAGTCTTGTTGCTGTGTATAATGTTCTCCTGGTTCTGTTGATTTCACTCAGCATCAGTTCATGCCAGTCTCTCCAGTCCTCTCTGAAATCCTCCTGTTGGTCAT
This sequence comes from Myrmecobius fasciatus, assembly GCA_023553655.1. NCBI lineage: Eukaryota > Metazoa > Chordata > Mammalia > Dasyuromorphia > Myrmecobiidae > Myrmecobius > Myrmecobius fasciatus. Next base: position 52,444 of record JAJPUD010005277.1, read on the forward strand.
TTCTTACAGAACAATAATATTCCATAACATTCATATACCATAGTTTATTCAGCCATTCTCCAATTGATGGTCATCCTTTCAATTTTCAGTTTCTTGCCACTACAAAAAGGGCTGCCACAAACATTTTTGCACATGTGGGTCCCTTTCCCCCATGAGGAACTTTTAATAGAAAATGCTAGTAAAATTACAAGCTCTTGCCCCATTTTCTTTGTTTCTTCTTAGGAAAATTTATAGTTTGTTGAATTATTACTTGGGAAAGGGTAAATATCTAAGGTTCATGCTAGATTAAAAAAAAAACCAAACATAAATTCAACCCTAGCCTTGTAAATTTACCATGTGGCCAACAGTATTCCTGTGGGTGTAATTATTTAGTAAAGAACTATTAGTGAAATCAGGAAACATTAAATATATAAAAAGAGGCTAAATTACATTCTCAAGGAATTTTTGTTTTAAGTGGATGGATGGATAGACAGACAGAATGATAAATAGAATATTTATTCAGTGCTTAATACGTGCTGTATACACTGTGCTAATAGAACTGGAAATACAGATAGAAGCAAGCAACACAGTCCTTACTCTCAAAAATCCTGCATAAAGAATTAGAAAGAGGGAAGAGTACAGATTGGTTGACATGACTATAGATGTTCTAAGAGTGTGGTACAAGGCTTAAATTGGAATAAGTCCAGAGTTGGCCTTTCAAAGCTCTGGAGGCAAAATCTGGGCATCTGGAGGGAGTGGATATGATGACCCAACTAGAGTAGAGAAAATATAGAAAAGAGAAAATACAACATCAAAGCCTCTTTTGGTAATATGTTTATTTTTGTTTGTTTGTTTTATGTTTTGTGCTGAATTTGAGAGACCTTACAATTACTTTTTTCTTTTGGTTTCTCTTTTTTGTTTTGTTTTGTTTTTTAGCAGATGGTCCCTACCTTCAAATATTAGAGCAACCTAAACAGGTAAGACAATAAAATGTGGGTTGGGAACTTTTAATGCATAATAGCAAAAAAATCGTAGATCAGTAATTGTGGTATAACATTTTTAAAAAGTTTTGATGATACTTATTTTTTGTAGCCCAGTGATCACTTTCCTTAACAGATGCATTCTCTTGAATAAAAGGAGCAAAATGCCAAAGTTTAAAGTTCTTGAGAAAATTTCATTCTGAAAATATTTTTTCTTTTAAAAATATTGTCAAAATAAAAATTTAATAATCACTGGCTTTCACATTTCAGTATACAAAGAAAAACAAGATAATGAGTTAAATAAAAACTGAATTTCCTTTACAAAAATATTTTTTAAATATGTATTAAACAGTATGCTGACAAATTACCTTATTTGTGTCCCTTTCTGTATTTTTTTGAAAGTTTTATTGATGCTCCTCTTTTTTCCATTTCTATCACAACTCCCTAACTTCATCCTCCCTAGTAGAGAACCTCCTTTGAAACAAAGATATATAGTTGAGGAAAACAAATCTACATTTTGGCATCATATCACATTTTGTATCTCTAGTCTATTTCCTCTCTGTCAGGAGATGGGAGATAGGCTTCATCATTATTATTTTGAGATTTTGAACAGGCTTCTGAAAGATATATTTTGAACAATTTTTTGGTTTTATTTTTTGAGAGGTTCATTGACTTCTTCAACATCTTACCAACCTGCTAAAAATATGTACTTATTTTCTTCCCATTGAACTTCTGATGCCTCAGTACTACTAGGATATAGTTCTACTTATTATTATTAAGCTAATAATTAAACTAAATAGTAATTATTATTAAACTAAAATAGTTTAATTATGATGCTTAACTACATCTTCATAAAACTGAAAACCAAATGAAAATACTTGATGTAAGATGAGGAAAGTCAAAAATATTTTATCACCTTTCTAGGGTCTGCTGGGTACCCTGTTTTTGTGTATATCATATTCTATTTTGTTTCTCTTTATCTGCCCCTTATACAGTTTACAACAGTGACTTCATACAACATTGTCATTAGATCCCTAAAAACTATACTTCTTTTAGGTAACCTTTAAAAATCTATCTAATAGCTTGACATAAAAGTAACTTTCCTAGTATGTTAGACTGAGAAAATCCAGATTTTTGTAGCAAATGAAGTTAAAAGGAAAATGTAATTTTGTTCACTGAAATAAATCACATATAAAAAAATAGAAAATGTTCCTAAAAAGATAATTTTTAAATGGAGTTAGGAATTATATACATACATACTAAATTATGATGTTCTTAAATATACCTATATATTTGTCTACTTAGTAATATATTTATATGTTTAATAATATATTCATTATGTATATGTATGATGTGTATTTTTGTATATGTTTGTAATAAATAACTGTCAAAGAATATCTCTCTCAAAATCCATACAGAAGATATAAATGTTTGTGTGTTACCAGAAAAGGTGAATGTACTTTACTAAAACAAGTCATTCTCACTTGACCTATTGTGCCTTTCATGAAATTACAGAAATTCTTGGTTACAGAACTGCCAGCATGTCCATTGCCCATATTGATATGATTTGCTAATTTTTGTCTTGAGTGAAAGTAAAAGCCATCTATATAAGGATGTTTCATCAAACAAAACTTCTTGTCAGGATGATTATTGCAGTAGTTTTGAGGTTGATTACTCATTTTAAGCAAATGGAATGACTACCATGAATGACTGTGGATTGCTAAACCTTTCATTGAAGAGAAACAGTATCAGAAATTTCATCAAAATCATGAGTTTCAATGCTTTATTTTCTTTCTTGAACAAATAGAGGAGCACTAGGATTTGCCCCATTAAACTTAGAGACTCATCATAGAGAATCAGCATCCTAGGGTGTCAAAGTTGAAAAGGGTCCCAGAGGTTATTTTGCCTAGGCTTTTGTTTTACAGATATCTTAGGATGCATTGACAATTTGTTAAGATTCTATTTGTCCTTAACAATATAATGAAGATACAAAGAAAATTCACTTTATTTTTTAATTGAAAAATAATTTTGTTAATGTGGGATGAAGCCCAGCTTCTTAAACTGTGGTTTGTGACCCCATAAGGGATCTCTTAGTTGAATGTGGGGGGTTGCAAAATTATGATTCATTATCAATAAATGTTTGATTTGTATACCTATTTTATATACCTATATTTCCAGGATCACTTAAAAGTTTCCTGGACAAAAAGGAGTTGTGAATGGGAAAAGTTTAAGAAGCCCTTGGGTAAAACTGGGCTGGGAATCAGGTAAACTTATTTTTGTGAGTTCAAATCTGGCCTCACATACCTACTAGCTATGTGACCCTCGGCACTTCACTTCACTCTATTTGCTTTAGTTCTTAATCTGTAAAATGAGCTAGAGAAGGAAATGGCCAACTACTGTAGTATCTTTACCAAGAAAACCCCAAATGGAGTCACAAAGAATTGGACATGACTGAAAAATGACTGAACTTGAACCATCTGCATTTGTAAGGAAATCTCCTCTCTACTCTCCCAGTCTCTAAAAGAAACAGTGATCCTTGATATAAAATTGTTGCCCAGAATATTTCTTAGTTTTTTTTGCTTTATTCCTGGGCATCTTCACCTTGGATGTTTTTTTTTCAAATGTTGATCAATATATAACATGAATATCTAAGAATATTCATTTCTTCTCTAGGGCATTATTCAATTTTCTAGGATTGTTAAATATTCATTTAAGTTATTTAAATTGGCTAGTATGCATGTGAATTTTTGTCTTCCTTGGCTACCTGATTCTTGAGGCTAAATGTTAAGAATTTCTTGTTGCTTTTGTGGTTTATAGGTTTGTTTGTTTGTTTTTTTTTTAAGTAAATTATCAGCACTTTTTCTACAATAGGAACAGTTGTGGTTTTGGAACATTTCTCATCTTTAGTGATTGATGTATCTCTAGAAACTCTGAAATCCTAAATAGGAACCCAAAGACAATGGGGAGCATAAATTACTTTTTCAGTGTCTGAATTTAAAGATTTAAAAGATTGTGATCTTGGAAGAAGATGGAGTGAGGCAACTGGTTAGTAGCTTATAATTCTGCAATGATCTCTTATCAAGGAATGAAGAGTACTGAAGAAGGCAGGGAAAGACACATTTGTCAGGAGAATCCCTGACTGACCTCATATAGAAGGCTTTTATTGAAAATTTGAGTAGTATGGGGACAAAAATCTCTGGTGTAGGGTTTGGGGATGTGTGCAGGAGAAAATATAAAATCAGAAAATGAAGGATATGAAGGAAAATTATTATAACAAAGGGTAAAAAATAATGGAGGGGTACTGAATAAGACACACAGAAAATAACAAGAAAGAAAGTCCTGAATAGTAGCAATTTTTCCTGACAATTCTTGTGTGAGCAAAAGTGAAGTAAACGTGAAATTTAAATTCCCTTCAATATTTTAAAGATCCACAATTTTATTAATGTAAGTTTTCCCCTAATTTATATAGATCAGGACTTTTATCTGATTTAGACTTTCAGTATTTCCAGTTTTATAATTGGAAAGGGAAAGAATTTTTCTGCGTGAATTTTCTGTGCTTTTTCTCAATGAATTTCATCAATTTTTGAGAATTGTTGTGGCTAATTTATTTTTACTTTTTTTAGCTTTTAGAATATTTATTTTTAATATAATAGCTTTTTGTTTTCAAAATACATGCAAAGATAGTTTTCAACATTCACCCTTGCAAAACCTTATGTTCCAAATTTATCTCTTCCCTCCCTTCCCTCTGCCCCCTCCCCTAGATAGCAAGTAATCCGATATGTGTTAAACATGTGCAGTTCTTCTACACATAATTCCACATTTATCATGCTGCACAAGAAAAATCAGATCAAAAAAAATGAGAAAGGAAAAAAAAAGCAAGCAAACAACAACAAAAAAGGTGAAAATACTGTTGTGATCCACATTCAGTTCCAATAGCCCTCTTTCTAGATTAGATGGCTCTCTCCATCACAAATCTATTAAATTGACCTAAATCAGCTCATTGTTGAAAAGAGCCAAATCCATTACAGTTGATCATCACATAATCTTGTTATTGCTATGTACAATGTTGTCTTGGTTCTACTCACTTCACATAGCATCAGTTCTTTTAAGTCTCTCCAGGTCTTTCTAAAACCATCCTGCTGATCATTTCTTATAGAACAATAATATTTAATAAAATTCATATACCATAACTTATTCAGCCATTCCCCAACTGATAGGCATCCATTCAGTTTCCAGTTCCGTATGTAGCTAAATTTTTTTTTAAAAAATCATTATTTAAAAAAGAAACAAAACAATATTGTCACTCTTTGAGGACTCATATTCATTCTATAGGTCCTAATAAATGGACTCCAGCAAAGCAAATCAATATATTGATCTTGTTCAAAAATGCTGATTTCATTCCACACCTTTATTTCACTCTATGGAGAAACAGAAATCGTTTCATCATCAGTCTTTTGAACTTACGTTACCATATTGATTATAATTCTGAAGTCTTTCAGTATGGCTTTCTTTTACACAATTGTGGTCATTTTGTAAATTCTTCTGGTAGTACTTATTTTGTCCTGTATTGCTTCATATTCATCTCCCCACATTTCTTTGAATTCTCCATATTTATCATTTCAAAGCCTCAATAAGGTTTCATATTTGCATACTCCAGTTTGTTCAGCCATTTCCTAATTTTTAGGTCTCTGTTTTTCCCTCTAATATCTTGCTACTATAAAAAGTATTACTACACATTTTTAAAAAAAAAAATGGTACTATTCTCTCTTTCCCTAGACCTCTTGGTATAGATGCTTGTTAATGTTCCCCTTTCGTCAAAGAATATCTTACATGGGGAGAATTTTGGTAAGATGGCAGAGTAAGTAGGTCAGAAAATTTCAAGCTCTCTAGATTTCTCTCAGAAACAGAATAAATTCGTGCCTTGAGGCATATATAGACTGATGAAAAAGAAGATTGGGGTAGAACTGGCCCTACAATGATTAACAGTGTGAAGTGTAAATATCTCTGGTTTAGCTCTACAGAAATGCCAGCAGGATCCCTGGGAGCAAGCTGGGTTTGCCTGGAGCCTCAGGCAGAGCCACACAAATTTTCAGCTCTGGGACAGTAGGGGGAGGGGCATGAATGAGGGTCTGAAACTGGGAAGACTGAATGAACCTGTGCTGATTAGGAACACCAGACCTAGATATGTTGCTGGGGCATGGCCCTAAGTGAGAAGGAGTCAGCCCTACTTGGTGAGGGCAGAGGCAGTGGGGCAGAAATACTGTTGCTTTTTAGCACTTGAAGAAGGGTGGCCTTTTGTTTTGGGGTTTCAGGTCAGAGGGGAGAGCTGAAATGAAGTTAGAGGCACCATCCTCCCCCCTATACCAGGATTAGAGATGCTTACACTAATAGTTTTTATTTAAAAAAAAAAATGAACAGGCAAAGAAGAAAGAACCCAGTCAGAATATTACTAAGGGAATAGGAAAGACCAGGGTTCATCGGTAGAGAACAGTGAAGCTTAAAAAAAAAAAAAAAAAAAAAAAAAGCCTCTTCTATCTCAAATAGTAATGTTAAATGGTTATCTGCCCAGAAAGAATTTATAGAAGAACTCAAAAAAGACTAAAAATCAAGTGAGAAAGATTGAAAAAAACCATCCAAGAAAAACAAGACTATGGAAAAAAGGTAACCAATTAGAAAATGACTTATAAAGTTTTAAAGAAGAAAATAATTCCTTGATTGGGGCAGCTAGGTGGCGCAGTGGGTAGAGCACCAGCCCTGAAGTCAGGAAGACCTGAGTTCAAATCTGCTCTCAGACACGTAACAGCTGTGTGACCCTGGGCAAGTCACTTAACCCCAATTGCCTCAGCAAAAAAAAAATAATAATAATAATAATAATTCTTTGAAAATTAGAATTGAGCAAGGGGAAGCCATAAAGTTATGAGACCAAAAAAATAACAAAACAAAATATTAAAAAAATGAAAAAGTAGAACAGAATGTGAAACATCTTATAAGAAAAACAACAGATCTAGAGAACAGATCAAAAAGAGAAAATATGAGAATATTTGGATTACCTGAAAGCTATGACCCAAAAAAGAACCATAGCACAATAATGCAAGAGATAATCCAAGAAAACTCTCTTGGAGTGATAGACATGAGGGGAAAGTAGTAATTGAAAAAAATCCAACAATCACCACTTCAGAGACATCCTTTGTGGAAAACACATAGGAATATTGTTGCCAAATTTTAAAGCCCCAAGTCAAAGAGAAAACTACAAGTAGCAAGCAATATATATCAATATATCAAATATGTTGGAGCTACAGTAAGAATTGTACAGAACTTAGCAGCAGCCACAATAAAAGACTGCAGATCCTATATACCAGTAATCAAAAGAACTAGGTCTGTACTTAAAAAATATCATTTCCAGCAATATTGTCCATAATATTGAAAGAAAAAAGAAATAGATATTCAGTGAACTTTTAGATTTTCAGGTCTTTGTTTCAACCAAACCTGAACTCAGTAGAAAATTAGCATTTAAGAACCCATATCGAAGATTAATTTCAAAGAACTTAACATGGACAAATTGTTTATGTACTGTACATGGAAATATATATCATAGGTTTAAGACTTGTGTCAGTAATTCGTAGCTTAAAAGAAAGATTGGGGCAGAGATAAGTGTAATCTGACTCTAAAAGGCAAAACTGTCTAGTAAAAAGTAAAAATAGTAATTGTTATACAAATGAGGTACAGGGGAAGAACTGATATAGAAGCATTGGAGGAAGGAGGAGGACTCATTGTTCTGAAAACCTATTTACATCAGGAATGGTTTAGAGAATCCTCTGGGTGTGTGTGTGTGTGTGTGTGTGTGTGTGTGTGTGTGTGTGTGTTGTGTGTGTGAACACCATGAAGGAATATGTAGAGTAATTGTAGTGGTTCAAGCTGTGTAGATTAAGGGGAAAGGGATTTTGGAGAAAGGGTGGTATAGAATAAGCTGGGATACAGAAGAATGTTTAGATTAATCTGAGTAGGATATAGATTAATGGGAATGTGATAAAGAGTGAAAAACAGGTTGGGGGGGAGGAGATAAGGGAGGGAACCATTGGCAGTGGGAGGTTAAGTAATTGCAAAGCAAGTTAAGGAGCAGAATTAAAATAGAAGAGTTAGGAGGGAGAGAAATTAAAGATATATACAAACACTATAAGGATCAGGAATAGAATTTTTTTTTTTTTTTTTTTTTGCTTTTTGCTGAGGCAATTGGGGTTAAGTGACTTGCCCAGGGTCACACAGCTAGGAAGTGTCTGAGACCAGATTTGAACTCAGGTCCTCCTGACTAAAGGGCTGGTGCTCTAACCATTGCGCCACCTAGCTGCCCCTAAGGAATAGAATTTTTTAGAAAAAAAAACAGGGCTAGTAATCATTGATCTCAAATGAAGTCAAACAAAGAGTCCATCTAAGGAGAAATCTATATCATATGCCAACCATGTTAATATTTTAGATGCATGTTTATATATGGGTAAATGTGAATGTATGTGGGTAAGTATGCAAGTCTATGTATATGTAGGGGGCAATCTGTGGATAGATGTGAATATATGTTTAACTGTCATCTACTTGAAGGAGGTGAGGGGATGAAAGAGGCAAAAAAGAGTAAAGTAAAAAGTGCATGCAAAAGAATATCCTACAAAAAAGCAAAGATACAATGAAAACTTAAGAATATAATTACTTCTATTATATATTCTTTTTTGAAATGGAAATTTATTGTTATGTATTTTGAATCCATTCTGATGTTGTGCTGGGCACATGATACTTTTTTTTTAGTTTTGTTTTCCTTTTCTGTTTTTCTTTTTTCTATTCTATTTTTTTCTTATTTTGTGTTTAATTCAATAAATTGAAAAAAAAATATGTGCCATTCGTGACTTTGGTTGCAGTTCCTAATAGCTTTTCAGAATTGTTGGAATAGTTCACAGTTCCATGTACAACATATTAATGTGCCTGTCTTCCAACATTTACCATTTTCATCTTTCCATGTTTTGCAGATCTCATCAGTAGAAAATTCAATCTCAGAATTGAATTTTGATTTCTCTTAGAGGTTTATAGCATACTCATATAATTATTGAGAGCTTGCAAATATTCTTTTGGAAACTACCTATTTATATATTTTTGTCATTTAATTATGAGGAATAACTAGTTCTCAAATGTTTATATTGATTTCTTATAGATATTTGCTACCAGGCCTTTATCAGAATTATTGGCTGCTAAAACATTTTTTTTTTAAGTGTAAAAACTTATTCATTCTGCAGTGAAGCTGATAATAAACTTTTTGAACTTGACTGGGCTGATCCTTAGACAAAGTAAGCCCAAATTTGAACCCTTTTCCAGTTTGGTAGAACATAATAGAACTATTGTTTTGTTGGTTTAATTTTCAAGAATATAGGGTTATTTCAACATATAAAACATGAATAAAGATAAAGCATGATGCATAAGGAGGTAAAATTTGATCACCAAAATTTCATGTAATAGAATCCATATCTGGACAGTGGCAGTGGAAATCTATACCTAGGTCAAAATACATATAATAATACAATACAATACAATACAATACAATACAATACAATACAATACAA
>JAJPUD010005277.1:62009-93561 GCA_023553655.1 Myrmecobius fasciatus
TACAATACAATACAATACAATACAATACAATACAATACAATACAATAACAATACAATTACAATACAATACAATTACAATACAATAACAATACAATTACAATACAAATACAATACAATACATTATATTTATTATATAATTATTAATATATATACATATGATATAATATGTATATTATATAACAACATATAATATATAATAAAAGATATAATTATATATAATATAATATATATTAATAATAAACATATAATAAAAGAGGTAAGTGATTTAGATGAAGTTTTGTGAAATCCTTAAACCCTAGATTGGTAAGTTAGCATAGGGCACTTGAGTGCCTAAAAGAAGAGTTCAAAGTCATATTCATTGGAGTATTATGCTGCCTACCTGAATAGATGTAGGCCATAGATAATGCTTCTTTTGATGTGTTAAGAATATCAAAAATTTTCACTACATGAATTTTCATATTTCAAAAATATATTGATTTGTTTTGCTGATTTCTAAAACAAATTCTTAAAAATTTTGTTATGTGGGAGGGAGATGATATAGAGGAATATTTAGTTGATATAAAAACAAAAGAAAAATAAAAATGGTTTTTATGGGGGGGAGAACAGGAAATTTTTTTTCTTTGTGTATATTCCCTCCACTGCCTCACAAAACTTCGCAGTTTTGTATTCATGATTAGCTTTGATTTAAAAAAAAAGAGTGGGGCAACTTTCTGGTGAAGAATCTCTTCCTATTTAGCTGTGTTGGCCTTCAGACAGAGGCCTGTCCCTGGGGCTGTACTTGGATCCTATCCAACTTAGAATGTCTTGCCACAGCTTGTACTCCAGTGGTAGAGGCTTGGAGACCCAGAGTAACCTTTGTATCTTGATTAACCACTGGTACACTTTAGTGCAAGTGAATGCTTTCTCAATCCAGGTTTTAAAACATCACAAAACTGGTACGTAGTAAAGGTAAGTAGGGTATGGGAGGAAATGGGGTTAACATTAAACTAATTAGGTGTTTGATTTATAGATATTACAGTAACAGTAGTACATTTGGTAAACTCGACTTTCTGAAAGAACAATTTCATTTCTCAGAAAGAGTTAACTTGTTCTCTGGACTCAATTTTGATCACTAAGGAAGATTTGATGGGTATCAGGGAAACTCCGGAGACCTTGGGAGAAAGATAACAACACTGAGAGGAGCAACCTGTGTGGAAAAGGGGATCACTCTCTATACCATTATCCCTGGTCACCAGTGGAACAGGCAAGCCAGGATGAAGCAGTAAGGCATCCTGAGGGAAAGACATAGGATAGCATATGCCAGATGACTGCTTCCACAACCAATCCCTTCTTTTAGACCCAGGTGAAAAAAGCCCAGGACTGTGTATCCAGACGTCCTGGAATAACCACACCTCTGACCACTAGCCCTATTTCCTTTTTGGCCTTCTCAACCTATATCTGGTGGCCTATTGTGAAGGAGCTAATGTCCCTAAGAGTAATAAAAAGTAATTCTGAGTACAGTCAAACATATGTCCTGGACTTCAGGAAATCATACTTCAGAAAGTTCACAGTAAGGACAGATAAAATCTCACAGCAAGAAACCTTTAAAGGGTGTATGTCTAAAGAATGTCAAATAACAGGAGTTTTTAAGTGTCATCTTATTAGACATAGATAAGTGAATAATTTATGAATGAATAAAATTTAGATAGTATGAAGTATAAAAACAGATAATTTTGATTATATTAAATTAATAAGTTTTTATACAAATAAAATCTATGGAACCAAGATAAGAAGGAAAACAGAAAATTAAGAAAACTTTTTATAGACAATTTCTCAGATAAAGGTCTCATATCAAGTATATAAAGAATTTTGCCAATTGCATAAGAATACAAATCATTCCTCAATCGAAGAATGATCAAAGGATATAACAATCAGTTTTTCCATACCACTATTAGGTTTGTTTCCAAGATGATTAAAAGGAAAAAAAATGTTCTAAAATATTTATAGTAGTTCTTTTTCGAGTGGCAAAGAACTGGAAATTGCAATAATGTCTGTTAATTGGAGAATGACTACAAATTATATTATATGATTATGCTGGAATACTACTGTGCTATAAGAAATGATGAGCTTGATCTTAGAAAAACATGGAAAGAGCTGCATGGGATAGTGAAGAACAGAACCAAGAGAATATTGTATAGAATAATAACAGTATTATTTTAGGAACAACTCTGAGCAATCAAAATATTTTAACTATTATAAATACTGAAATTAACTACAAAGGATTCATGAAGGAAGATGCTTTCTAATTTCAGAAAAAGAACTGATAAATGTGTGTATAGACAGATATGTGTGTGTATACACATATACATAAACATATATATGCATATATATATATAAATGTATAGATAGTATATTTATGTATACATAGTATATGCATATATATTGTGTATGTATGTGTATATATATACATGTATATATGTATGTGTACATAGTTGTCTATTGGTAGAGGGGAGAAAAATTATGTGATAACATTATATATTGTACATAATATATTTGCAGTTTCATGTTCAAAAGAAAGACTACAAGATTGAGAAAGTAGCAATTGTATTAATGGTTAAAGGTAACTTTGATTATACATTTATTTATGTCAGGAAAAAAAATGTCAGATAGCATTGCTGTGCTCATCTCACACACTGTGCAGGCATCTTTCTGATTTTTGTGTCATCTTGACATTTTAATTTTTCTAAGATCATGTGTTGTGATATAGTCTCACTGGGAGATTATCAGACTTAAAGAGATAAGATTCTGTGCAATTAATAGCTATGGGAACATTTAAAATTTTGCTTGTTTTTTTGAGTGCATATATTTAGATCTTTTCTCCCAGTTCAATTCTTGTTTCAACTCATATGCTTGAAGCATCTGTCCAAGATACATAGCATTATATAAATAGATGAACTAACTCATTGGACTGCCTTACCAGTTGCATTTCGGAATGTGGACAATACTTTTTTCATCTGCTTTCTCCTTGGTGGAGATTTCTCTAAGAACTGAGACTTAGAATAGTGTTATCTTGTGAATAGAACTTTTGGAAACTTTTGGCATCAATAGGAATTCTTTTGTTAGATCTCTTCATAGGACATTTCTATAATACCATTGTATACCTTGGGGAAGTGTATTTTCCCCTTTTCCCCTATTCTGTACTTCATCAGATGTCTGTATTTGGTAAATTGTTGAATAAAGCTAATCCCATATTGCTTCTTTTGCAGAATTTTTGTATAAGATGCTTTAAGCACTTATCATTGTTGCTTAATGTACATATAGCACCTTGGTTAACAGGAGTCTTTCTTCAGAAGCTGAACTTTTCCCCATGGAATCAGATTTTTATTGTGCAGTTGTTTTTCAGTTCTATCTAACTCTTTGTGATTCCATTTGAAGTTTCCTGGAAAAGATACTAGAGTGGTTTACCATTTCCTTCTCCAGCTCCAGAACTGAGGCAGTCAGGGTTAAGTGACTTGCCTAGCATCAGTAAGTGTCTGAGACCAGGAAGATGAATAGTTTTGACTTCTGGCCTGGTGTTCTATCCATTGCACTACTAGCTGCCCATTAAGTCAAATACTCTTTTCTTTTTAACAAACATATTTTTATTGGTTTTTATTGAAACAAGTCATTTTTCTCAATTTTTTTCAGGCATAGTTTAGGTCTCTACACCACAGTGGATTTTGTGATCACAATGACAGGATCTTTTATAAAAAATAATCTTCAAAGCCCATCTTTTCCCATCTCATGTTGTCATCAGGGATATACTCAGTGCATATATAGATGTTTCTCATAATTTTTTTTTTTTTAGAGAAGAGAAATTAGTCTGTAGAATAATGTCTTTTTAATTGTTTTTCTGAAAGAGACACAGTGAACTAATTATAATCCCTTTCATTATTTTGCAATCTCCTTAGGTATTTTAAAGATAAAATAAATAGTGATCCTTGAACAGATTAAGTGATTGCTTTGCCTTCAAATAGGTATTACTTCTGTTTGTGCTTGGCCAGGTTCAATTTCTTAAGTACTCTCTATTTCCTTTTATAGTATTGAGGTCATAGAATTGAAATATGTGAGCCTATTGTTGCTAATAAAAATCTATTACTATAATTTATTGCTGGCTTTGTTCTGTTTCACGTTTGGTGTCTTTACCTGAGTCTTGTGCCAAATCTCTTCAAGCTTTTTTTTTTTCCTCAACTGTTCTTTTATAATTTGTAATGTTTTATACATGAATTCACAGTCTAAATTGCAGTTAACTTTGGCTCTCATAACTGCCCACTTAGCAGAGACATTGTTAGCTGAGGAGATTTTTGGGTTCACTTATGTTCTCCTCATTGTGGCAGCTGTTTCTTAGAGGCTAAACTTTTCTAGGAAAAAACTTAAAACATTTTAGGTTGGAGCTGTTGTAACCAAATGTGATGCTATCTTTTCATCTGTATACTTCCTTCCAATTTAGTGTTTATTTTGAACTTTGTTCTAACCAGACAAGATTAACTAATATAGACAATTAGTTTCCTGTCTCTTTACTTATATTTATATCATACTTTAAAGGTTCATAAATATAGCCAACTTCATTTTTATTATGTTATTTAATGTTGGTCAAACTCTTCTTTAAGTTTTTGTAATGTTGCCAAAACTTGTCATTTATATACTTCATAAGATCTTTTGCTTCTATCCCCTTCTCTCTACTAATACAGCCAGCATCCTAGTTCCGGCACTTATTATTTGTTTGAATTACTGCAATAGCTTTTTAAAATTGTTCTCCCTCATCTATCCTCACTAAAAACCATATTCCACATAGCTGTCAAGGTGATTTTTCTTATGCACTAATCTGAGACTCTTTGTGATTCCATTTGAAGTTTCTTTCTCCCCTACTCAAATGCTAATGACTCTCAGTTAATTCTAAGATAAAATGTAAACCCTTCTATGTAGAATTAAAATTCTTCACAAACTGAACACAGCCTGTTCTTCCAGCTTGGGTTTAGAATGACATGCTGATTGCTCTGTTACTAGAATTGATGGGATGTCAAAGATGCAGAGGAGATTCTTACTTTGGTGGGATTTTGGACAGCATCTCTATAGAATTGAAGGGTTAAAAGCCAGGGTTAAAAAAAAGGGTTAAAAGTCCAGTCCTCTCATTTATACAGGAGGAATTAGTGGTTTAGATTTGACTTTGCCAGGATTAAACAGCAAATAAATGGCAAAACTAGAATTCTAATTCTCTGCCATGCACTCTGCTAATCTGGGGATACAAATAAAAAGAAAAAATCCTTGCCCTCAAGGAGGGAACATTCTGATGGGGAAAGATAACACATAAGGAAGCTGGAAAGAATAGAGATCGGTGATAGGATAGGGGGAGAAGGGGAATTTAATTTATCATCTCTCCCCATACTTGTAGTTCTAAATTTTTGTAAACAACTAGAATTTCCCATAGGGCTCCAAAATTGTGCCAACATCTAAGAGTCTCCACAAACTGATGCTTAACTGTACAGTGCCTAACTCTTATAGTAGATGCTTAATCAGTAGTGATGGAATGAAATTATCCATTTTTTATTCATATTAGCCTGCCTCATAGGGTTGTACATCAAGGACTCAAAAAATATATATATCACTTCTCTTTCCTTGTCAATAAAATAAGTTTGAAAAGAAATTTTTTTTTTTTTTTGGCAAGGTGATAATAGAGCCATAAACTCTGATTCTGGATCCAAAATCTAATAACCATAAAATTGAACCTCAGGAGGGAATCAAGTCTTGTAGGAATTTTTTTTTTTTTTTTTTTTTTAAGCCTTCTAGTTTGGGAATTGAACCAATTCTCTAAATTATCCTTGTCTGACTTTTGAATCCTCAGTTCTTGAAAAGACAAATAAAAACTCCAGTGCAAAAAACATACCTTATACAATACATCTCAAAAGCCTTGGGGAACTATTGAAATGTGCTCTATTATAGTCAATGGAACTTTTGGAATGAAAGAAAAAAAATCTGGTTTAAATTATTCTCATTCTCTACCTCTCCCTTCTCACTTCCTATGCTCATTTACATAGATGTAAGTACTTGTATACTAATTACTTAGAATTTTGAAACTGCAAGAGGCTATTAGTGAAAACTTGGTTCATCCCTCTCATTTTGTAGATGAGAAATCATAGTGCATCTATGATGATGCCAGTGAAGGGTGTGCTGGACGTGGAGTCAGGAAGACTCATCTTTCTGTTTTCAAACTGGTGATACTTTCTAGCTGTGTGCCCTTGAGCAAGTCACTTAACCCTATTTATCTCATTTTCCTAATCTGTGAGCTGGAGAAAGAAGTGGTAATCCATTCTAGTGACTTTGCCAAGAAAATCCTAAATTGGTTCACAAAGAGTTGGACATAATTAAAATAACTCAACAACAACAAAAATCCCAAATAGTTTTTTAGAATTTAAGCCTATATTGCACCACAGGCTAAATACCTCCATCACAGGGCTAGAAAATGACTTTTAATATCATTTAATTTTTCTTTGCCATGTCAATTATGATCATAAATCTGTACCTGAAAGAGAACTGAGAAATCATCTAGGCTTAAGTCATATTTTGATAGGCTAAGTTCCAGAGAGAGTAAGTGACCTCTCAGTCACTTTTCACACTTTACTATCAGGTTGGTTATTTAGTTAATAGGAAGTAGAGCTGCTATTGATAGTCAATCCTGGAGCTCTTATCAAAATAGAACAATTTTCCTTTTGGAGGATTTGTGGTTTGCTTTGAGAATTCCATTAGGAGTCTACATCAAATTTAGCCTCTTGTAAATGAATGATTAAATAAATGAATGGAAAGCATTTATTAAGTATTTACTATATGCAAAGCACTGGGGTAATGTTAGAGATACAAATCCAAAAACTAAGTCAGCCCTTGCTGGCAAGCTTATATTAAGAGAGGGAGATAGAAGTGAAGCTTCTTGAGTAAAGCAGAATGCATGACATCCTTTCAAATATTTCAAGAAAACTGTCAGTGGAAGAAGATAAATATAAGTCTAAACAGTGATCAAAGAAAACTTGTTAAGCTTCTATTATATGCCAAACACTACAAAGAAAATTAGACTCTAGTCCTTGCTTTCATAGTTAAATGGAAGAGATCACATACAGATGTCTAAACTACATATGTTTATATAATGAACTCAGCAGAGAGAAGGCAATATCAACAAAATGGATCAGAAAGTTTTATTAATAAGGACTTTTAATGTATTTTATTAATAAAGAATGAACCATCATAACTATAATTTATAATAATAATTAATATAAACAAATATACATTTGATTCTTACCTTGTGATGTGGGTATTATTATTAGGTGCCATTCCATTTTACAGATGAGGAAGCCGAGGCAAAGTTAAGTAACATAAGGATACACATCCCAATAAATTTTGGAGGCAGAATTTGAACTTATATCTTCTTGACTTCCATGTTTTGTCTCCTATCCACTATATCATTTAGCTGTATGGTGGAAATTGAAGAGGAATATTTATTCCTAATATGAATTAGTTATTGAGTCATGTCTGATTCCATATTATTCCTAATATGAATTAGTTATTGAGTCATGTCTGATTCTTTGTGACCCTGTGGACCATATTGTCCAAGGATTGTTGTTGTTGTTGTTGTTTTTTGGCAAGACTTTGGAGTTGTTTGCTATTTCCTTCTTCATTGGATTAAGGCAAGCAGAAGTCAAGTGATTAGCCCCATCACATAACTATGTAGTGTCTGAGATCTGATTTGACCTCAGTTCTTTCTAACTCCAGGCCTAGGACTCTATCCACTGCTGCCTCCATATTAATTGATAACAGATTTTAATTCTCATTGATGGTACTAGGCTATATTTTTCTTTGTTTCCTTAAGTCTACTTAAGAGAGCATGAGTTTGTTAAGATGGCAGTTCACTCTAAATTGTTAAGCAGTCATGATTATAAATTTTCTTATAACTTCCCACTTGTAGTCAATTGCTATAAGAACCTGAAAAGATTTTTTTTCCACCTATTGTTATAATTCTTTAGATCAGCATTTTTTTTTTTTTACATAAGTTTGTTTTGTGTTAACCTTTGCAGAGGGGGTTTCGTTTCCGTTATGTATGTGAAGGACCATCTCATGGAGGACTTCCTGGTGCATCTAGTGAAAAGAACAAGAAATCATATCCACAAGTTAAAGTAAGTTTGCCATTCTATTTCTACCAGTTTTTGTCTTGTGAGTTGTTGATTCTGGGAGATTTGATGACTTATGGGTAAGAAAAGGGATTGGTTTTAAGTCAAAATGTCAAATGTTTAGTTGTCCACATAAAAATTTTGCTTACAAGAAAGATGGTTGGTGACATTTATGACATATTCTGTGAAAGGAAAATGATGGAGTATAAAAATGTTAGTATTTGTGTTAAATATGGTTTTTAAATCATTTTCATTATTTTGATTGTGAGAACATTTTTATTTGGTTCAATTTCAGTAGCTTTCAGTCATCTCAAAAATTATTATAATTAATGTAAAAATGTACTTCATTGAATTGAATAGGTTATGGAGCAAAGTCTTGACCTTTACACTTTCTTCATAAATAGCCAGTGAGATAAATGCAAATATTTAAAAGAACATTCCTAACAAATAACTACTTATATCACATGAATTTTCATCTTATCATATATACATCCTCATATTCTTTGATTGTATTAATCTTGTTCATTTACATCAAAATTAATTTGAATCTTATTTTCTCAGTAAGACTATAGCATCTTTATTCATTTTTGTTGGTATCATTTCTTTTGGGTCTGTGTGGTATTAATTTGAGTCAATAGGCATAATATCAAAATGCTAGAGTCATTTTGAGAATGTTGGTATTTGTTTCATAATTTAAGAATAGTATTTAGGATCATTGTCTGAGTTTCCAAAGTATAAAATACTTTTATCTTAGGAAAAACATTCTAAATAAGGGAAGGCCCTCAATAAAAACCTCAAGTGGAGAAACAAATCTCTAGTCTAGCTAGTTGATTTTGCTGGTTTTCTCCCTTAGTGACATTCTGTCCCCAATTCTTTATTTGTTGGTATTCAGTGTCCTTCTGATCCCATCCCCAAACTTCCTTCAAATTAGTTAAGGATCTTAACTCATATAAGGATCATAACTCATTCATACCATTCACCTTCTTGGTCACATTTGTATATTTTAAGCATCTTCTTCTAATTGTGGAATAACAGACACTTTTTAAAAGACTATGAAACAAAAAGGTTTTGTTTGTTTTATCAATCTCTTTGACAGTCTGGTGAAATTAATAGAGCTCTTCTCAGAATGTTGTTAAAAGAAACCATTTTATGTTGAAGTTGAAAGTTATAAAAATATTCAACAAACAAGTTCATGGTGCTCAGGTTGAGAAACCCTGTTTTAAAGGAATTCTAGGAATGACAATGGGGCTGTGGTCTTCAATTTGAACAATTTAGAGCCTCATTGTCTAGAATTTCCATTGTTTCAATTCCTTCAGCATCCAGAATAGAACAGGAATAGGGAACAGACAGCTGCCCAGCGACCTCTTAAGTGGCAAGAGGAAGGTAGAGCAAGGATGGGAATCCTATCTGAGCTTGGTTTGAGAAGTAGGAACTTCAGCTAGGAAGAGCTAGTTAAGATCTTGATTTCTAATATGTATGTCTCCGACAATAACTGCGAAGGTGCATAGTGGCAAATGAAACTGATGTTAAACCCAGAACTAGATACCAGAGGACTAACAGTAAATTAAAGAAACTCCACCAAACTGAAAAAGTTGTTTGGCAATTTGAAAGCAACTCTAATTAGAGTAATTTGTGTGATTGCTTACTACTTGTATATAATTACTATGTAGTAGAGTAATGATTGTGATGATTAATGTTTAATTTAGCAATTAAAATAATTAATTTTTCTATATATATTTTATTTGATTATAGCAGTAAATATTCTATGTGAATGTATGCATGCTCATAAAATGTTGGCTATATGACTTGGATTCTAGTACACAATGCTATCATCTGTGTATTCAAAGTTAGGAAATCTTAACTGCTGAAATTAGGGTTGTAGCTTTATTCAATCACTCAGCTATTCATTCAACAAATATTTTTTGGTCAACTGATGCATACTTTTCAGGAAAAAGGGATTTTTAGGATGAAGATTTTAGGATGATTTTAGGTTGAAGATTTTTAGGACTGTTCACTTTTGTTTAACATCCTCTGGGATGGCACTGACTTAAGCGACTTGATCTCAGTAGAACTCCAAACACTTCTGTTAATAACAGTTATCAGAAACAATTCCATTTTGAACCTTGGATAGTGTTTTCTAGGAGGCTCTTTCCATAAGCTCTTTTCTTTAAGTAGTTATGAGGATGCTTTCTACAAAGAGCACTTCATATCTTTTCATCTGAAATTTAACCTTCTTTGATTTGTTTTCAATCATTCCATTGTGCTAATCTCCAAGGTTAGAGTGAAAAAAGAAAACCCTCAGGTTCTAAGTAATGCCAGAAATTGGCAGTATCCTAATCCTATTCATAATCATTTGGATATAAAGTGTTACTCTTTCACTAGATATTTATTGAGCTTATTGTAGCAGGACTGAAAGAGGGACAAAACAGTACGGGTCTAGTCCTAACCTTATTCCTTGGCATACTTTTAAAAATATATTTATTCATTGTAAGACTATGTAGAATATAAAGAAATCATAAGTAGTTTATTAAAATCTGGACTTAGGCATATTGGTTATGTGATCCTGAGCACATCATTTAGCCTTTGTTTGTCTCACTCTACTCATCTGTAAAATAGAGATAATAGCACCTGCCTCCCAAGGTCCTCATGACACTCAAATGAAATAATTATAAAGTACTTAGCACAGGGCCTTACACATAGTAAATGATATATATGAGATTTTTTTTAATGTAATAATATATTTTCACTGATCAGTAATTCTATATTACCCATCATTAGGCACTCTTTGGACATCATTGTGTTCCCTGTTAAAATTATCATTTCTCTAAGAAACTGAATAGTAGTAAGTGGAAGGACAAAGGACAAAAACACACAGAAAAATCTATGATACTTTCATATTGTGTGATGTTCCTATACCCAAACAGTTTCGTATCCCACCTATTTCTTTAATGTGCATGAAAACATGAACTGTGAGATTTTCCATTTTCATTACACTTTTTTTTTAAGGGGGGGAGGAGAATAGGTGGGTGGGTGTTTTGTTTTCGGTTAAAAATTAGAGCAAAAGAGAAAGTGAAAGTACACCAAGAACTGGTTGTCAAGGAACTATAAAATGGCTGATCATTTGGAAGAATCCCAGTACAGGAGAAAACAGTCTGTGAAGGAAGTCATTGTATTGTGGTCTGCCACACCCTTGCCTTATCACCATCTATCCCAAAAGGAAAATGGAGGGGGAGAGATTGTATTTAGAAAAACTACTTCTTGATATCAATTGTGATATGCCTCTGTTAGTATTTACATTTATGCAAACTTTAGAGTCAGCTTGCTAGTAAAGAATCATTTCACTTTTTTCCTTGGTCAAATAACAATGGCTTACATTGTTGTAGCAGTTTGCAGTTTTCACAGAATTTTCCTTATTCTTTGATAAATTTAGTCAAAATATTAATTAATTCTTGCCATTTTACAGCTGAAGAAAGCGAGATTGAATTAAGTGACTTGTCCAAAATTATATGGCTAGAAAGAGGTTAAACTGGAATTAGTGGATATGCCTTCCAGCAACTTGGGCTATATTGACAATACATAATGAACATTCTTATAAAATTGTACCTCTTTAAAACTGGTTTCCTTTGTAATCCTATGTATTTTATTTTATGCCTTTATAAATGTAATTCTGAGAAAGGATCCACAGGCTTCACTGTATAACCTATATAGTTTCATGGCACAAAAAAGATTAGCTCCTCGTGCAATAGAGGTATGAAAAAAAATAATAATATGATTCCTGCCCATAAGGTGTTCACATGTAGGAGAAGACACCTCATGTACATAATCATAAGACTAAGTAGAATTATGGGAGAAAAAAAACTGTAAAAGGGAGAGGGAGGTGAACTAGTTGTTTGGAAAGGTTGTAGGAAAATGTTTTCTGCATTTCTGGTTGAGAAAATAAGGAATGGGATTGATGGGAAAAATGGTATTTGGACTGAATCTTGAAGGAGAGGTGTCACTTGGTAGAGTAGGAGAGCCTAAGCATAGGAAGGAACATAAACAAAAACGGTGAGAATGTATGGGATTTTCAGAATATGACACTTCAAAAGGCAGACACTATATATGTGTGTATGTATATACATATGTACATGTGTGTTTGTATGTGGAGAGAGATGAGATAGAGACAGATGATACTAGGAGGGTAGTTTAGAACTAGGTTCTAAGTGCCTTACATCCCAAGTTTAAAAACTTGGATTTTTTTTTTCCTCCTTATTGGGTAATCATTGAAAATGTTCAAATTAGAGGAGTCTGATTATCTGAGATATATATATATATATGTATATACATATACATACATACATATATATATATATGTATTATATATATATATATATATTAGAACTATTGATCTAACAGAACTTTGTAGGGTATATTTATGAAAGGTGAGTCTAAAAGTAAGGAGACCCATAAGGAGACCCATTAGAAGAAATATTCATATAGGAAGAAAGGAAGGAAGAGAAAAAAATGAGGAAGCAGAAAGGAAAATTTATTAAGCATGTCAGCTGGATTGGAATCAACCTCTAATGGCTATTGGGACATAGAAGTTTAATTAATTTCAGAGTGAAAATGCTTGCAAATGGAAGTCCTGAGGAGGAGGAGAAGGAGGGCTTAGTATGTTGGCCAGAGACATTGTTGTATATGCATAAGTGGATTGGACTATGTCATAATCATTCTTAGCCATTTCCATGACAAGCTCAGGTATTGACAAGGCAGGAATTCCTGGGTCCTGTGGGAGCAATCTCCAAATTGATTGTCTCAACACAAACAAAACCAGAGTTAGCCTCATGGAAACAGGAGTTCAGTACCTAGTATGATTCACTTAGCTCTTATAAGAAACAGTGATTCTGAGCATGTCAAGAAAGCATGGCTCTCAGGTCCCTGGGAAATAGGGAACACAATCCCTCAATGAACATGTAGTACTGGTCAAATCAATACATTTTGCCAGAGGGTAAGATCATCCAGAGCATAAAGGATTGTTGTTATACCAAGCTCAGAGCACAACCTGCTTGTTGGAAATAAGGTATCTCCAGATACCTTGACAAGCACTTACTATGTGGTAGGCAAGCAGACCTGGAATCAGGAAGACCTGAGTTCAAATTCAACCTCAGACACTTGCTAGCTATGGGACCACCCTGGGCAGGTAACATAACTTCTGTTTACCTTAAGCTGCTGGAAAAGGGAAATGGCAAACCACTTCAGTAGCTTTGTCAAGAAAAATTCATGAATAGTAGTGGCGTACTATGGACCACGGGGATCACTAAGAGCCAAGATATAACTGAACAGCAACAACAAAATATGGTAGGCAGTTTTTTAAGCATTGAGAATGCAATTACAATCAAGTAGAGCGTTCCCTGACCTCAAATAGATTAAATTGTGATCAAAGGAGGCAGCCTATAGAGAGGAGTGTAATGGGCAGACAGAAATGTTCTGGACAGAGAAGTGTGAGGAAATGATAACTGAACTAATAAGGGTAGTTGATTAGCTTGGAAGGGTTGATTTATTTACAATTCACATGTTATGGTGATCCCAAGAGAATATTAGAGTGGGCCAGAAAGTAGACAAAAGTAAGTTGAAATGCTTGCCAGTTAGAGACCAGCATCACAGGAGTAAGAATTCCATACAAAAGTGGATGTCAGTCCGGATAACAGCAGAGGTCAGTCAATAGGCACATAAAATATACTTTTTCACTTTGACTATCAATCAAAGACTGGAGATGTGCTACAATGAAATTCTCATTTGTATTTATTTTGTAACTCTAATTAGAGCTATTTCTGCACTTATCTTCCCCTAGTTCTGTGTGGTTGAAAGTGTTGGTAAATTGGCTGGTAAATGTTTTAACAGCACACTTTGTTGTAGGCCTAGAACACTTTTCAGTTTTAACTGTTTTGTTAAGTTTTTTTCTATCACTTTTTTAAGTCTAGATGATTGATAGAATAATAAATTAATCCCTGACTTAAAACATTTTTGAGAAGTAAATATTCACACTGAAATTTAACCATCTTCAAGCCTGACTTGGTTATAGGATACCTCTGAAAAGTTAAGAAACTGAGGACTCTAATCCTGGTTCAGTCACTGACTCATTGTGTAACTCTGCATATGTCACTATGCTTCCGGCCTCTGTTTTCTTAGCTGTAACATGAGTGAGTTCATTTCAGATTCTAAAACATAAATCATAGAATCTTAAGAGTTGGAAGAAGTCTCAGTGATCACTGAATCCATATCCTTCCCTGTAACAAGAATAATAGGTTTCATGTAGTTACTTTTTGTTGTTTTTATCTCAAATGCATGCTGTATTTTAATTTGGAGCTTTTCTGTATCTTTACATTAATTTGTAATATTGGCTTTTTTAAAAGTATTATCTCAATCAGATTCTAATATCAAAGCTATGTTTGCCTTACATATAGTACCTACTAACGTAGAGCTTTCTACTTAAAAATAAAAATCTGAGACTTTTTTTTTGAAAGACAATTTTTAATGTCTTAATTTCTTCCTTTGAAATACCTACTAACATAAGAGCTTTTTACTTAAAAATAAAAAAATCTGAGACTTCTTTGAAATTGAGATGTTATTCCTATTATGCCAGTTGTGATTTTATATTTTTGTGAATTGTTATCCATTTCATTTAATACTTCAATGTATTCATTTCCTGAGTATATATTTACTTTGTTCCATATTCATTGTAGTTTCTCCTTTTTTATTTAAATTTTGATAATTTTTTGTTTCTTTTTTTTAAATTAAACTTGATAATGGTCTATTTTTCTACTCTTTAAAAAGACAGCTATGCTTATATTTATCAGTTCAATAAAATAGAAAATAAAAACATTTCTGCTTTTATCAGTTGTATCTTTTCTACTTTCCTTTCTACTTTTTTTCTTTTTCTAATATATTGAAGTGTAGGCTTAATTCATGTAAATCATTCTTTTTTTTTTTTCCCACTTATTTACATAGACACTCAGCACAATAAATTTGTCTCCAAAAGTTGCCTTGGTAATATTCCCCTAAATTTTGGTAAGCAGTATTTGAGTTTATTTTAAATTTCTTCTTTAATGGGTGTTTTTTAAATCAACAAAGAGTAAGCACAATAAGATATATTCTCCATAACTCTCAATTAGTCATGGAACTAGAAAAATGTTATTTATCTGGGAAGTTCTCCCTATTCCTTTTTTATTTTTTCCATCAAAGATATCTCAGTTCATACATGTTGTTGTTCATTTATTTTCAGTTGTATATAACTTTTAATTCTTTTGGAGTTTCTTGGCAGAGATACTGGTATGGTTTACCATTTCCTTCTCCAGCTCATTTGGCAGATGAGGAAACCAAAGTAAAGAGTAAGTTAGTTGGCCAAGATGACACAGCTAATAAGTATCTGAGCCTAGATTTGAACTTAAGATGACCAGTCTTCCTGAACCCAAGCCCAGTACTCTATTCACTGCTCCACTTACCTGCCCAGTTCATGTACAACTTATTCTTATATTTTATAGGTTTAATAGTAACAATAATATTAACAATAACAATAACAGCTAACATTTAGATAATACTTGCTATGTATCAGGCACTTTATAATTATTATCTCATTTGGTTCTCACCTGGGAGGTAGGTACTATTATTATCTCCATTTTACAGTTGAGGAAATTGAGGCAGACAGAAGTTAGGTGGTCATATAGCTATTGCATTTGAATTCAGGTCTTCTGACTCCAAGCCTAGTGGTCTGTCTATTGTACTACTTAGTTATTGATTGGTAATCATTGATGTTACCTAGGTCAGAGCTTCTTAAACTTTTTCCTCTCATAACCCCTTTTTGCCTAAAAAATTTTTACATGATCCTGTGTATAAAAATAGGCATACACATCAAAAATTTAATAATAATAAATCTTATTTTCACAACCCCCACATTCAGTTATGATCTAGACCTTATATGGGGTTGTGAATCACTGTTTAAGAAGCTGGGACCTAGATTACCTTTTTGGGTAGAAGAGGCAATAATACTGTTCTTGATTTTCTCCCCATTTTTAAAAATAATCTTCCCCTCCAAAGTGTCTTCAAGGTTAATCCTAAAATGTCTTTAAAATTGTGTCAGCTCCAGTACATGTTTCTTCTGCATATATTTGTCAGCTTTTATCATTTTTCCTGACTTCATTTTCTTAATATCTGGTGCCTCCTTTTTAATATATAGGTGCTGAGGGTAGTATATTCAACATATAGTAGTTTTTCTCCGAATATTAAAGAGTATGTTACTGTGTTTTCCAGTTTTGTCCAACTCTTCATGTACCCATTTGGGGTTTTCTTGGTAGATATACTGGAGTGGTTTGCTATTTCCTTCTCCAACTCATTTTTACATAGGAGGAAACTGAGGCAAATGGGGCAAATGGGGTTAAGTGATTTGTCCAGGATCACAAAGCTAATAACTGTCTGAGGACAGATTTGAATTTAGGAAAATGAATCTTCCTGACCCAAGGCTCAGCTTATTGCTGGCCAGCATCTCAGCAGGGTAGAATCATGGAAGGTTTTAGGAAGGAGGTGACCTTTGACTGGGACCTTGAAGGCTAAAATTCTCTGTGATCTTGGGTAACCACTTCATTGTTGTGACCCTTAGTTTCTATCCACTGTACTACTAGCTGCCCCGCTAAAGAGTACAGATCACATATAAATCCAAGCTGATTTGCCCTGTTCCACATGCAATACATTTTCTGAAGAGAGGTGGCTGATCATATCCTAAGAATGAGGGATGACAGATGGAAAACTATAGTGATGAAAGGTCAACAAAAACACATGAAATAGAGAAATTCTGATGGCATTCTTAATGACATATAATGTTTTTATTTGACCTTATCCTTTTGAAAAATGTATATTGTACACTTATGTATATACACACACATACACATAAATTTTGCTTTACTTTCCCATGTCATTGAAGTACTTTGAAAGAAACTTTCTGAAAGATCTGGTGAAAATTTGACTTGGGAGTCTTTTAATACAGTTCATAGCTTTGCTTTTATCCTTTTGAAATTTGATCTCTGTGTCTTCTCCATGACAAGTCCTGTGAATTCTCACCATTTGAGGAATAATTCTTGTTCTTGGCCATTCTGGAGAATTTTCTATAATTATTCAAATATAAAATCTAGTTTTTTTCCCCTTCTTTTTAAGTATCTTGCAGGAATCTCATTAATCTAAACTTTGATTTCATCAATCTTACTTTACCATTACTATTGATGTTTTAAAATTTCTGTTACTTTATAAATTTGTTTTTCATTTTTATTCTCATCCACCATTGGTTTTCTTGGCTGTAGTGATTCTGCTTTTTCCCATTTTTATTGCTTTTTTTTTATTTATATATATTTACTTGTGTTATGAAATTCAGACTGTTGTGACCTTTTCCAGAAGTATTTTTCAATTATGGATACTTTAGGACCTACCCTGCCATAGAAAACTTTTAAAACTGTTTTACGAACAAAACTGAGAAAAAGGAAGAAAAGAATATCTTATTATTTTAACTAAATGGTTTATTCACGAGGTTTCTGAAATGTCATCTTAGGGAGATTTTTGTAGGTTACAGATTTAATTCCATTTCTAGCTCCTCAACTACTCCAGAGGTGACCAGACTCATTGGTCTCATTTCCCCCTCCCCCCTAGCCTCAGGAAATGTTATTGTGGCCTTCCCAAGTGATAATTTGGCTTCATGGTGACCTCTCTTTTAATTATTCTGCAGAACTCTTAAATACATTTGCCTTACACTAATTTAAATCTCAGCCCCTTTCTTCTTACATGTATAATGCCTCCCTTATATCTACCGAAAGAAATGGATAATATTCTTCCTATGTAGCCCTCCTTATGTATTACACACCTTCTTAACCTTAGGCCTGTGAACTTGGGTTGTTTTTGTTTTTTAATATTTTGATAATTGTATTTCAATATAGTTCATTTCTTTTGTGGTTCTATGTATTTTAATTTATGCATTTTAAGACAGTATACTAAAGAAGAGGTCCATAAGTATCACTAGACTGCCAGAGGGGTCCATGATACAAAATAGAAAGACTCTATAGAGAAATATACTATAGGGAAACAATACATAGAGGGGAAAATGAGTGAACACAGTTTTAAACTTCATATGTATCTTTTTAATTCCTGTTAACCTTTTTCATAGGAGGGAAAATGAGTGAACACAGTTTTAAAATTCATATATATGTATATGTTTTTTAAAATCCTGTTAATCATTTTAATTGTCTATATTGTTTTGCTCTTCAATATCCCCTTTAATAGCATATGGTATTCCCTCTACACTAATTTCTTTATGGTAACACCTGATGGGAGAGGCTGGTGAATAAACACTTATAATTTCCTCTAGGCCATGGCTTGTTGCTGCCTGTCTTTGACTCAGCAAGGTGTGCCAGGAAAGGCTGGCTTCTCTCTCTTTCCCGAAAGTCATGTTTGAGTTTTATTATCAGTATCAAACTACTTGCCCTATCGTGGGGGTGAACTCCTAGGAAGTTAAGGAGAGCCAGTGATGTCTTAGAAAATCCAGAGGCAAAACTTGTAACTCTACAGGACAAGTTTGGATGCTTTGCCATGGTGCTAAGAAACTAGAAGGGTCATCCTATAATCTGGGGGCTGCTATAGGTGTTTGACCCATCTGGACCCTGGAAAAGGGCTCAGCACAACAAAAATGAGCACATCAGTGTAATTTAAATGGTAAAATAATAAATGGTTTCCCATTTACATTTTTTTTCCTCTTGGCATAAATATTAAACATACGGTAAGAATACTTGGAAATCACGATTTATCTCCATATGGCTTATTTATAGTTAACAATCTTCCAAAAGATGTCCTATATCATAGTCCTATGTATAGTTACAACTGCATGCTGAACAACTAGATTTTGATTAAAATGGTTGGATCAGCATAGTGTTTTCTTTGTTAAGAAAAGAAAGATCTGGGTTCAAGGCTACCAATGTAAATATTCATCATTAATAAAAAGCCCTATTATCCTGACAAGGGTTAAAGGCTGGTTGAACTGCTCCAGGCACAAAGTGTCTCATGTAACACTATTTGAGTCCTTGGATAACTTCATTCCAATGTTTTGCCAGGTTTAACTATCTGGCTACAATCTTTTTTTGGGGGGTTGAGGGTGGGGAAAATTTAAATGGGACTGATTCAATGATTCAGGGAAATAGGAAAAGACCAGCAGTTAACCAACTGAATGTGCCAATCAGACATCAATCTTATTTTAACTACCATTAGTCAAATGGAACATTTTTGTCAAGTAATTTTTCCTACAGAAGTACATGTTGGTACAAGCAGTCTAAAAAGTCTCCTGGCCTTTTGGTGTGGGGGTGTGATTGATTGGAGACTTGAGAGTTACTTTTTCTCCTTCCTCCCTCCCAAAAGAGCTGCTAGTAAAAAGAGAAGTGAACAAGTACCTGGTAAAACTAGGAGCAGGAAAATCAAGGATTCCATCTAGTTTTACTTCTGAATTATTATTTATTCTTACATTTAATTGGAGTAGATTTCATATGAGAGAATTTTTTAGACTCTCCAAACTCTGATTTTAAACAAAAAAGCTGCCATTAATTTTAACATAAATATTAAAAATAAATACTGGTTTTGAAGTCAGAGAATCTGAATTCAAATCCCAACCCTCATGAATCAAATCCTGTGTTTCTTGGTCCTTGTGTAACTTTTGGCAAGCCTCACACAACCTCCCTGGGCTCTGGTTCCCTCATCCATAAAACAAGGGAGATGGACGAGGTAGTTTTTGAATTCCCATTAGGCTTCTGATTTATGATCTTGAACCATTATTGGATGAAGTTATATTTTCCTGAAGTAAATTTAAAACCTTCTAGCCCCAGCAGAGCTGTGCAACCTAATAATTTGAAGATTATCAGTATGGTTATGCAAACAACTTGAAATTACTAATTATCACTTATAAGAGTTGTTTGGAACTAATTCCTAAAAAGGTTTTAGTACTCTCTAACCTCTTCTCATAAACTTTCTTCCCTAGTATTCCTCCATTTTTCATCTTTGTGTGGTTAATGTCCTCCTTCACATAGGTCCCTGATTTCCCTTCCAAACCCTTGTTCAACTTGGGAAGTTCTGGCTTTTTGATATCTTCCATTTTTGCAAAATTAAATTAAATTTTATTTTCAAAGTTCAGCTTTTTCTCCCTGCCTGTTTCTTCCCATCTGCCCCCATTGAGAAAGCAAGAAAAACAAAAACTCTTTTCATACACATCAAGCAAAACAGAATTTCTCATTAGTTATGCCTTTAAAAAATGTATCAATCTGCTGAGTCTATCACCTCTCTGTTAGGAGAGAGACAGTATGTTTCATCATGAGTCCTCAGGAAATGTGGTTGATCATTATATTCATCAGTTTTCTTTTATATATGTAAACACAAAAACATATATAGTTTGTTTTAAATTATCTTTAAATTTAAAATTATCAGCTTTCTCACTCTAAAATTTGAACCACTTTACCCTACTGAGAACATAAGAAAAACAAAATCCATTAAAAAACATGTATGATCATTCATAGTAATCTCCACTTTGGCTATATCCTAAAAAGATTTTGTCTCATTCTGCATTCTAAGTCCTTTCCCTTTCTATCAGGAGGTAGGTTACATGTTTCACCATAAATCCTCTGGGATCTCGGTTGTTCTTAGAGTTCAGCACAATAGTGTTTTATCATACTCATGTATCATAACTTGTTCATCCATTCTCCAGTTTATGGATATCCTTCAGAGTCCCATTCTTTGCCACCTAAAAATTGCTATATTTTTGCCTGTCTTTACAATGTGTTTTTCATAGAACTAATCCCTCTCTTAATCTGCCTCCCCCCCTCCAATTCTCTTTCCAAACTCTTCTTCCCCTTTCTGTTCTTCCCCTTTCCTTATTTCACTGTTAAATGAAATACATTTCTTTATCCAATTCTGTGTGTATTTTTCTTTTAACCTATAAGTGTCAGCTGCTCCCCACCCCTTCTTTATCTGTATAAATATGTATTTGTGTATTCAACCATAAGATGATTTTTTTTCTGATGTCCACTCTTGCAACTCCCAAGTGTATTCCTCTTCCTCTTTTTTTCTCATTCTTTTCTATAGAATAAGACAAATCTCCCAAGTCTTATTAATTGGACTAGCATTTTGGTTGGGGACACATGTATCATCTCCCCATATTTTGATGCAAGCAGTTTTTCTTTGTTTAATCCTTCCTGTTTACCTTTTTATGTTTCACTTCACTCCTGTGCTTGTTCTTCAAAGATTTTCTACATGTTTGGTGCTCTGTTTTATTCAAGTTTTGTTTTTTCCCTCCCTTCAGCCCTGGGAGAAGGAGGGAAAGATAGGAAGGGAATAAGCATTTTTCTAGCACTTATTAAATGCCAGGCACAGTGCTAACCATTTAACAAATATTATTTCATTTGATCCTCCCAATACCCTGATATGTAGGTGCTATCATCATCATTTTACAGTTTGATGCAATTAGAGGTTGTGAGTTGCCTAGGGTCACACAACTAGTAAATGTCTGAGGCTGGATTTGAACTCGGGTCTTCCTGATTCCATGCTCAGTGGGCTATGTAGTATGGTACCACTTAGTTCTCTCAGCTGCATTAAACTCAGTTTTGTTATCTTATTAACTTATTCTTGGCTTCAAGCCCATATCCTTTGCCTTCTAAAAATATTTTATTTCAGTTTCTCTGTTCCTTTATAGTGGCTGCTTAATCTTGTGTTATCCTGACTATGGCTTCTTGGTGCTCAGATTCTTTTTTCTGGTGCTTATAATATTTTTTTCTTTAATCTGGAAGTTCAGGATTTTTACTACATTGTTCTTGGGAGTTTTCAGTTCAGAATTTCAGGAAGTGAGTAGTGGGTTGTTTCTGTTTCTACTTTGCCCTCTGGATCTAAGAGAATTGGGCAGTTTTCTTTGAAGATTTCTTGAAATAGGTCTTAGCTCCTTTTTTTGGCCATGGCATTCAGATAATCTAATGATTTTTAATTTTTTTCCTTCTCAGTTGTTATTGTTTTGAAACTCAAACTTTTTTTTTAACTTTAAACTTTGTTTTAATATTATTTATTGCTTCATGAAGTCATTGACTTGTACATAGACTATTTTAATTTTTAGGTTATTGGTCAGTATTTTGTTTCTCTTGTTTCAAGCAATTAATTCTCTTTCCACTTTTTTCTTCCAGAGTTCTCTTTCTTTTCTGATTTTTCTAAAGTACTCTCATTCCATTTATAAAAACATTTAAAAACTATATTACACACACATATACACATATTTAAAAATTCTTATCACCTCTTCTAAGAATTCTAGTGTTGAACATCTGTTTTGATTTGAAGCAATATTTGTAGGCATTTTGGAGTCATTGGCTTCTATGTTTGTGTCTTAAGTGCCCCAAATACCATAATAGGTCATTCTTTTTTTGTTTACCCATTATGCCAGCCTATTTCCTCACTTGATGTTAGGGCAGGGCTATATGGCATTTCTGCTGATCCTCTTTCTGCATTCTGTTGTATTGGGTATTCTGTTTTTTTCTAGGATCTTAGGGACAGACCTTTTTTCAGCCCAAAATGGTTTGAACCAGGCAGAATCTGATTACTACCCTCACGTCTGAGCTCTTAAGTTCCTGACCTAGGTTTGGGTCTAAGCAAGAGGAGGCTGCTGAATTCAGCCCCTTGCTAGGCAGCTAAAAAGCTCTACTGGTTCAAAGAATCAGAATTATGGGCTAGACTGGTTTAGACATTGGAAATGAGACCCTGCTTTGCATCTGAGGTCTGAGTCACACTGCTGTTTACTTTTGAACTTTCTCATTTGTCTGATGTCATTCACAACTTTCCTACTAGGGAATGCCTCTACCTGCCATGTGCAGTTTTCTTTTTCAATACCAAAGGCTGCATCATGGGTAACAAAGCTGCCAATTGGCACCTGTCCTAGTTGCAGTGCTCTAGTCTGAAGTTTATTGCCTTGGGCTTTAGAGGGGTCCTTGACTTTGAAGCCGGTGATCCTTCAGATATTCATCTATGTTTGCAGACTTGATCTAAGTCAGAAATAACTCAAGACCAGACTAAGGGTCCAAGTAGCACTGTTCTAGTCTCAATTAGAATTACATTTCACTGATTCCAGTGAGAATGGGTCAGAACCAAATTAACCTCATAACATAGTGAGAGTGGGAATAGAGATTATGCACTGTGGCACACAGCTTCAGTTTAATTGAATTCCCACTTATCTGACATATTCTCCCTCCTCATGTTCGGCTTTCCTGGCTTCTATCAAGTCCCAACTAAAATCCCATCTTCTGTGAAAAGCCTTTCCTGATCCCCATTCATTTTAGTGCCTTCTTTCTGGTAGTTATTTTCTTTTTAGGAATAGCTTATACATCATTATTTTCATAGAGCTCCCTGAGGGCAGCAACAAACTCTTGCCTTTTGTTGCATTCTCACTGCCAGGCTTAGTGCCTACAACATAGTAGAAGCTCTCTGTTAATAGATTAATCTCACTTTTCCAGACCTGGAAGATGCTTGCTTTTACAGCCTCTAGGATTTACTTTTCCTCTACCTCTCTGTCTCCCTGTCATTCATTAAAGATTTTAAGTTGAAGTTGCATGACTGATTGATTAATATAATTGAAATTATATCCCAAATGCAGATCATCTCCTTTAGAATATTTGGCATATTTGTCCCAGTGATGTTGCTGTTTTTCAGCATATTTTTTTTTCCTGCATTGCCTTTAAAGTCTGCCACACATTCTCTTGAACATTCTTAGTGGTGGGTGACAAATGTTAACTCATACAGATAGTAAGAATCAGATCCAAGATTCAAGTTCTTTGCCCCCAAATCTATACATAACTGTATTTCCTCCTCTTCAAATTTATTTTAATTTTAAAGTTCAGCATATTTAAAACAACTCATTATCACCCTTTGTTCTCAACCTTCTTTTCTTTCTACTGCTATTCTGGGTATATCAGCACTCTCTAGTCACCCACATTTGCAACCTGGAAGGGATACAGAAAAAAGATCTTTGACCTCAAAGAGTTTAAGATTTAGTTGAAGATAAGACAAGTACACATAAGAAAGCATTTTAAAGTGTGCCAGACTCTGTGCTAAGTACATTACAAATATTTCATATCATTCTCACAATAATGCTGTGAGTTAGGTGTTATTATTAATCTCTATTTTGCATTCAAGGAAACTGAAGCAAATAGAGATTTAAATAACTTGCCTAGAGTCATACAACTGATAAATATATGAGATTAGATTTAAATTTGGATTGTTCTGACTTCAGTCCCATTGCTCTGTCCATTTTGCCACCTGATTACCTCTGTAATTCATATGCAAATGAAATATAATTCATGGGCTTCATGAGATAATATAATCAACATTTATGTCACACCCATTATATATGTGGTACTATGCTCAGTGCTTTAAAATTATCATATCATTTAATTCTTACCAGAACCCTGGAAGGGTGGATGCTATTATTGGCTCCATTTTACAGATGAGGAAATTGAGGTATTCAGAGCTTATGTGACTTGCCTAGGATCACAGACCTAGTAAGTCAGAATCTAAATTGAACTCTGGTCTTCCTGACTTTCTAGGTCTGCTGTTCTCTCAACTATACAATTTAGCCATTATTGTGAATATTCAGTTGTAAGGAGAGAGGGAGACCTGGAAAGGCTAAAATAATTAGGTTGGACTTCTTGAAGGATGCAGTAAATATGTTTGCTGTTTTATATTCCCTTTGAACCACTTTATCTAGTTCTTTCAGTTGTAATATTTCATTTTGTCCTCTTAATGCATTTCCCTGTAAAGATATTCAGGATTTTAAAATTTCACTTTGTGGTCAGTTATTTCAGACCCATGGCCCCCTTTTGTCACCTTTACATTGGTCATTTCCTGCTAGGAAGATTTCAAAAGGAAAATGAGAAAGCAAGAAATAAAATTGACTGGGGATCCAAAGCACCTCATGTTGGATTGAGTGATAACAATTGTGAGATCATAGGGAGCTAGAATAACTGATTATAGTAATTCAGCACCTCTGTTCACTACATGAATTTGGTAGGGTCATGTTCATTCAGGTGCTGAGAAAAGGTCTCAAGTAATAGATATTCAGCACTTCTGTTCACTACATGACTTTGGTAGGGTCATGTTCATTCAGGTGCTGAGAAAAGGTCTCAAGTAATAGATATTCATTATCAATATCTCATTTGTGTTATGAGCTCACAAACTTCATATAAGTATTATTTTAAAAAGTGGGGGGGGGGGCAGCTAGGCGGCTCAGTGGATAGAGCACCAGCCCTGAAGTCAGAAGGACCTGGGTTCAAATCTGGTCTCAGACACTTAACATTCCCTAGCTGTGTGACCCTGGGCAAGTCACCTAACCCCAATTGCCTCAGCAAAAAAAAGCAAAAAAAAAAAAAAAAAAAAAAGTGGGGAAATTCTTTAAACAGGGAAGGTTTATGGGGTAGTATGTTAAAGATGTCAGCTGAAAGAGGGATTCAATTTTTTTTTTCCCTGTTTGGCGAAAGTAGGTATAAGGGAGCAGGGGTTGCAAAGAGGCATTAGTTCTGGTCAAATGTAGAATATTTTCATAAATAATTTGTGTTCTCAGGTATATGAAACAGTGGATTATGAGCTTAGTTGTTTCTTATTCTTGTTTATTCAATTTGTCTACTTTATACTACTTTTAGGTAGTATAAAATAATTTTGATGAAGCTTTATACAGTAATGCAAGTTTGAGAGTGGCATTTTCATTCATTTCCACTTTTTAATTATTATTATTTCCCTTGTGATTCTAGATTTTTTCATCTTTCAAATGAATTTTTTTTTGTCTATCCCTATAGTGTCTTCTTGTTGGTTTGATTAGTAGTGAACTTAAGTATATATTAATTTAGGTAGTATTTTATTATATTGGTGTGACTCAATCAGGATTAATGAACGCCCCTCCAATTATATAACTGATTATTTCTTTAACGAGTTTTAAAATTGTATTTCTTTACAACTTGAATGTGTTACTATTTTGAATATATCTACTCATTCATTTATTAACTTTATTTACTTATTTATAAAATATCCCCAGATATTTTAGGAATATTATAGTTATTTTGAATGGAACTTCTCTTTTTTTTTTTAATAAATCATAGCTTTTTATTTTCAAAACACATGCAAAGGTAATTTTCAACATTTACCCTCACAAAAACTTGTATTCCAAATTTTTCTCCCTCCCTTCCTTCCCTCTGCCCCCTCCCCTAGACAACAAGTAATCCCATATATGTTGAACATATACAATTCTTCTATATATATTTACACATTTATCATGCTGCACAAGAAAATTCAGATCAAAAAAAGGAAAAAAATGAGGAAAAGAAAACAGGCAAACAACAACCCCCTCCCCCCTCCAAAAAAAGGTGGAAAAAATTATGTTGTGATCCATATTCGGTCCCAATAGGAACTTCTATTATTTCCTCTTAAGTTTTCCTATTACTATATAGAAATACTGTTGATTTTGTGGATTTATTTTGCATCCTGTTATTTTACTGATGCTCTGGTCCGTGTTACTACACTGAAGCTCTTTATAATTCCCTGACATTTTCTAAGTAAATCATTATTTAAATAGCAAGCAGGGATGATTGGGTCTCCTCTGTCATGAAATTCTTTCTCTTGTCTTATTACGATGACCATTCATTCAAACAGTAGAGGATTTCTAGCACTGTGTCAAGTAACAATGAGAAAAAGAGGCATCCTCTCATTGCTTCTAATTTATTGGAAAACCTGTTGTTTCCCTTTTACACATAATGCTAGCTTTTGGGTCTATACATGTAAATTTTATCACATTTAAAAGGCCTTCCTTTAGAAAAAGTTTTTAGCATGTAAGGTTTGTACTTTACCAAAGATTTTAAAATTTTATTTTTATTAATACAATTTGGGATTCTTTGTCTTTTAGTATGATCCCCTAGATTATTGTTGTAGTCTTCTGATTAGTTTGCCTGCCTTCATTTTCCAATTCATCCTCCATATAGCTGCCAAATTAATATTTTTAAAACATAATTTCTACTTTGTCATCCCCCTGCTCAGGATGTGCCTCAGCAAGTAGATAATACAAAGAGCAATGGGCCTGGAGTGAGGAAGACCTAAATTCAAATTTGTCACAACCTCTATGATCCTGGACAAGTCATTTATCTTCTCTCAATCTGAGTTTCCTCATCTGTAAAATGGGGCTCATAATAATACGTACTTCCTAGGCTTGTGAGGATATTTATAATGCTCTTAGCTTCCGTGACTACCAGTTGCCCCAGTATTCAGATACTTCTATTTAGCTTTTAAAGTCTTACTCTTCATGTACTATTCTGCCTGGTCTTCTTGTTCTCTCCAAATTTCATGTCTAGCCTTCATGTGTTTGCAAACCTTGAATGTACTGCCTTTTTCAACTCACTGAACCCCAAGTTTCCTTCAAAGTCTCATTTTCAGAGGTACAGGACTTTGTCTGATCCCCCCCAGTTCCCAGTGATCTTTTACCCAGAAATGACTTTATTTTTACTTTGATTATATTTTTGTATTTATTTATGTTGTTTTTTTCATGTTGTTCCTTTCCCATAACAGAAAGTAAATTCCTTCTTTTTGTCTTTTTAATTCCAGTGTCTAGCACATAATAAATGATGCATGTATGTATCTATACATACACTTTTATTGAATGAATGAATGATTAAATTGGAGTATAATTATTTTGTGTGAGGATATATGTGCATAAGACTGATATATATAATGCTGATATAATAGTATCAGTATGTTGTGATAATGTATCTATATATTGGCAACTGTGTTTCAGTATATTTGGTTTCCTTTAGAAACATATGTATTGTATCTTATGTATTTAAAACATTATTCTAACAAAGGGTCTATAGTTTAGTTTCCCCAGACTGCCAAAGGATTCCATAAAACAAAAATGGTTAAGAATCTTTACTCTAATACGACAACAGCGAAAGCATAAATACTGCACCAAGACTTTTGGGACACTTATTGTCATTCTACTTAGTTTAAGGGTAACTAGGTGGCACAGCAAATAGAAAGCTTGGTCTGGAGTAAGTGGCTTCAGACACTTAGCTGTGTGACCCTGGAAAAGTCACTTAACCTGTCTGCTTCAACTTCCTCATCTATAAAGTTGTTCAGTCATTTTTCAGCCATGTTCAACTCTCTTATGACCCCATTTTGGGGGTTTTCATGGCAAAGAAACTGGAGTGATTTGCCATTTCCTTTTCCAGTACATTTTTACAGATGAGGAAACTGAGGCAAACAGTATTAAGTGACTTGTCCAGGATGATACAGCAAATAAGAGTCTTGAGTCCAAATTTGAATTTAGGAAGGTGAGTCTTCCTGACTCCAGGTCCCGTATCCTACTGTGCCTTCCTAGTGATCCTCTTCAGCTAGAAAATGGGAGTATCTAAAGTTATACCCTTCCAGACTTGTGGACTTCTATGATTAAAGACAAGACTTGGATGAGGAACCAACACTTCAGATGTATTTCCTCCATTTTGTGTTCTCACGGAATATTGAATGGATCCAAATGAGAGTTTTTAACATTAAAAAAAAATACATTGTTACTAGGGCAAACTTGTTTAATCATCCTTAAAATGAGCTTGCCTAGCAATATGTCACCTTTAGGGAAAAATGTACTTTCTCCTTTTTAAATTATCTTCCTTTAAGGAAGATCCAATTTAAGTGATGCTACTTTTTGGAAATCTTGCCTGGACACCACAGCTGAAAATTATCCCTTATTTCTCAAATTTCTTATGCCATTATTGATTGCTCCTTTATCCTGATCAGAACCTTCTTTGTGGCATTCTTAATTAGGTCTGTATTATGTTTGCTTCCTTACCCCTAAGCTAAGTCCCTTAAGAATAAGGACTGCTTTGTTTCTGATTTTGTATCCTCAGCCCTTAACATAATTATAAAAGTTGAATTTATTTAATATAATAATCTTCTCAATTCTAAAATTCTCTTATTTTCTCTGAGTCCTTACTTCTCCCATAAGAGTTAACCACTTATCAAGTGTTGGCCATTTTTTCTATTTCTTTTCATCAAAAATATTTTTTACTTGCTAATAAGCATCCTGGGACTGTTGATTTATGGGTTAAAATGCTGCCTAATAATCATACTACTCCTACAGCATTTTAACAGAACCTGTCCGTTACATTCTAAGAATGTGAATAGTTCTTTTCGAGGACATGGGAACAAAGTTTATAGTCTTTGTCAAAACTGTTTAATTAAAATGTCACTTTTGTACAATACAAAGGAAGAGCTTTCTTTCTTACTTTTTATTTTTTTTATTTTTCATTTGAGAAAACACGCATAAGAATAAAAACTCAGGACACATTCCATCCAGATTTTTTACAATTTGCTATTGACTTAATGAATTTGTGTCATGATTTGTAGAAGCAGTGGTACAACAGGGGTGGGAATGGGGAGGGAGATTCATTTTGGAGGGAGTTGACCAGACCCTGATCCTTGCTAGCTATTTCATATTGCACCATTCACATCTCTCAGGTTCAGTTCATTCCATGTATAACAAGATGGTTGTAAGGAAAATGCTTTGTAAATATTAAAGCACTCTATAAATCGGAGTAGTTATTGCTGCTCCTCCTGTTGTTGGTAGTGGTGGTTTGTATTGATTTGGCTGCAGGTTAGAAATAGTATTTTCTATAACACCATTTAGCTGATTGTATGTGAGAACATGTCAGAGCATGTGATATTTTCCCCATCCTGTGAAATATATATACTACCTACCAGCACCCCCTCTCCCCGTCTCTCTCTTTCTCTGTCTCTGTCTGTCTCTCTTTTCTCCCTCCACCCCTCCTTTTCCCTCTCACTCTTTCATCATTATGTATCACTGTTACAATATTTTGGTTAACCTCAGTTTGTCACTTGGATGGAGTTTATTGTTTTGCCCCATTGCTGCTGGGGTTTAGAATAGCCAATTAAAGGGTGAAAAATCTTACTTAGAAAATGTCCCACTTTTACTCACTTGAAATTCTTTTAATTGAGTGGGGGTTTCCACAGGAAATCTCAGAAGAATAATTGAAATGTTCTTCATTTCATGTACTTTCCTTCTAAAGAAGGGAACAGTTAATTGGTTTTCTTCCAGAAGCCACCAAATTGTCTCCCATTCTTGTTTGGCATTGCAGCTGTATTTACTGTAATGCAAATTAAATTCTATGTAGAGCTGGTGAACTTCTAAGAATTTTTAAGATTATTAAGAACCAAATTATCTCAATTATTATTCCTTCTTCAAATGCTTTCAGTGAAGTTGATTTAAGGTTTAGTTTCCTTAGCATGAAAATATAATAGTGAAATAATTATTTGCCCTTTTTTTTAAAGAAAAAAACAAATTCATCTTTTGACTGGATTATGAGATCAAATATTCTTAGTGTTCTCAAGTTTTTAGCTTTCATTCAAAATTATTTGTGATTTGGGATCCTAAAAAAATTCCTTTTTAGAATTTTTAATAATTAAAGGAGTAATTTACATTTCTCACCAAGGACATAAATAAAGCATGTTGGTTGTATTTATTTTTAGTGAAAGAACTTGGTTTTAAATCATGTCTCTACCTCAGTGTACCACTTATGAGATCTTGAGCAAGTTATTTAATTGCCTTCAGATTCAGTTTTCCCATCTCTAAAATGAGGGGCAGAACAATTCTAAGTGATTCTTTGTTTCTGCTTTAATTTTTATTAGTCCTGCTAGGAAATCATTTAAGCCTGTTTTTGTTTGTTTGTTTGTTTGTTTTCATTTTTTTTTCCTATAAAATGGGACAACCACAACTTTCAGGCCTTACTATCTCCCAAAGATGTAAAGATTTAATAAACCACTACAACAATGGTGATAGCATGCTTTAAGATTTGCAGAGTGATTTACAAATATTATTTCAGTTTCTCCTCACACAAACCCTAAAATAGTTTTATTTTACATATGAGAAAACTGAGATGGACAAAGGTTGAGTGATACCTGTCCAAAGTCATATAGCTAGTAAGTGAGACTGGATTTGAGCTCATCTTCCTAGCACCAAGTAAGTCCAGCTGTATCCACTTGGCTATGTAACATATAATCCTTGGGCACTCTAGAAAAATAAATTCTCATTATTAGTAGTGTTGTAATATAAGCTTGAAAGGTCCAGTCAAGAATTTAATTCAATCTCAGATAGAAGAGGGCTAACTAAACCTCCTGATCTGGTTCTCTGACTCACTGATACCAGTATTTTTTATAATTATTTTTATTTATTTATTTATTTATTTATTTATTTATTTATTTATTTATTTATTTATTTATTTATTTATTTATTTATTTATTTATTTATTTATTTATTT
>JAJPUD010005277.1:93571-104653 GCA_023553655.1 Myrmecobius fasciatus
TTTATTTATTTATTTATTTATTTATTTATTTATTTATTTATTTATTTTTGTCAAACCTCTTTAGGTTATAATTTGTCGGCTTCCATTTTTGGTGAGCTTTAGTTATGAAAGTATTTCTGACACAGTACAAGTATAGATAGTTCTTAATTTTTTAGTAGCTCATTCATTATCCAAGGACTTTGTTTTTCTTTGTTGTAGTCATTTTGACTATTCTTGAACAATTTTGATAAATGACTTAATGGTAACAGAAAAATGAAATTAAATTTCTAAAATTAAGATTTTTTTTCATTTTCTGTGAATTTGTTTTCCGTGCTATCAAAGTAATCACCATTCTTATATCATTGCCATAGAAGATTAAATAGTTTTTTTTATAAAAATAATAATTGAGTATACTGTGCTTGAGTCCAGAGAGTTTTAAGTTATTATTTTGTTATTATATTACTCTCAGAAGAGGACTGATTTTTATTAAATGTCTTGCAGTCACCACCTTCAACTCTCTTCATAGACTCATATACTGTGAGAGGATAGAAAGCATCTTTTTTTGAAATTCAGGGTTTAACTTTTTGTTCTGACTGTAATTGCATTCATGTAGGGAAATCTCCATTCAATGAAAATCTGCAACTTTTCTGCTTTAGATCTGGGCAGTGAAACATTAACTCTTTTACAATGATTATTAGCTCATTTGCTTCTTACAACTCTTGAGAAGTAGGTACTATTATTATCCCCATTTTAACATCTCTTTATTTAATGAAATTGAATTGAATCAGGCTTGGAAAGTAACATACCATGAAAATCTTCCTATCTTCTTTATAAACCAAAGTTGGGAAATATAAAGACTATAGCAATATATTGATACAGCTGTCTACATGACGATAATTTAAAAATTATATATAAATATACATAAATGAATATATACATATATAAAATATACATAGCTCTTACTGTGTGTTAAGCATTGTTACGAGAAAGAAAGAAGAGAAAAAAGAAATTTGTCTGGTAATTTTGTTGTGTATTTTTAAAAAATAGAAAATTGTGCATAATAGATTTGCAGTTTTATGTACAATCATCTTTTGTTAATGCTTGCTTTATTTCATAAATTGAAAAGAAGAATAAATTTTTAAAAAGAGATTAAGAATTGAACATTTGCTTAGGGCCCCAGAGCTGTCCAGTGCCAACTCGTACCAATACTTTGTGCTACATTATGAAAATAAGATTATTTATGCTAGATTTTCTTATTTATAAAGTGGTTTAGTATAAGGTCAACCTCAAAAAGTATGCCATAGATTATTTCCACTTGCAAAAAAAGAATTCCAAATAATCAGGCATCTAAATCCACATTTAGGTGAACAATATATTTAGTATTATTCCATAACAAACAATCACCAACTTTATTTCAGAGAGTTGGCTAAAGCTCCTTAAGGGCAGGGATAGTATCACTTTTGCCTTTATATCCCAGTGCACAGTAGGCACTTAATATATGCTCCAATCCTAGCACAGATACCTACTAGCTATATGACTATGGGCTAGTCACTTAATCTCTATTTGCCTCAGTGTCCTCATCTGTAAAATAGGAATAATAGCACCTATCTAAAGGGGAGGTTGTTGTGAGGATCAAGAGAGATAATACTTGTAAAGCACTTAGCATATACAGAATAAGTATTACCTATATTAGGTAATACACATATGTACACATGTATATATATACATATATATGTTTTCACATATATTAATTTATATTATTATAATTATTGTTGTCATCACCTGTATGTATTTACGTATAGTGATATAATTGCTATAGATTTTATATTTCCCAAATCTTGTTGTAGGTAGAAGACAGGAAGACATTGAGGATGATCTACTTTCCAGCAATAATTCAATTTGATTCCATTCAACATATATATATAAAGCACCTACTATGTTCAGAGAATTGTGGTAGGCACCAATTTAGTGTCTAGAAACACAGATTTGCTGCCTTTTTTTCAGTTGTGGCAGAGACATTCTTCCACCTAGCTTCTAGCAGAAACAATAAGCAATGGTTGCCAATTGGAGATTATTGGCCCAGTTTGCAGAGAGCCTGGGGCAGAGTCAGCTAGGACCTGTTTTTTACCCTAGAGATTGAACGAGTATTATTTATTACAGCTTCTCACTCTCATAGTGTCAATGCTGTTTTATCATGATCTCTTTTATGACAGTTCTTTTCCACCCATCCCACTGCTTTGGCCCACCCCCAAGCCCAATTGAGAAACTATCTCATTCTAAAAAACTGTACTCGAAGGATTTCACAAGAGGACTGGTCTTTATAGAACTCTTTAGATGTCTTACAGTCACTACCATCGGACTTAATCATAGCCTCATAGGCTATGGGTTTTTTGTTTGTTTTTGTTGTTGTTGTTTTGGTTTTGGCTTTTTGATCTATACCTGGGATTGCAATTGTGTAGGGAATCTTAGTGAGGAAACTCCCGGTTTAAATTTACAACTGTTGGAGGTCAAGTGATTTAAGATGGCAGAGCTGTCTAATGCTGGTTTGCTAAATGACAGTCCCTATGCCTTTGCTACTGAGTGCTGATTATAGACAGATGGACTTAATGTGTATGATGCTTACAATAATTAAACAATGACAAAAATAAAAGCAAAATGGCATAAGAACTAAAACTAGGTTCATTTGTGTGTAGG
Organism: Myrmecobius fasciatus; assembly: GCA_023553655.1. Taxonomy (NCBI): domain Eukaryota; kingdom Metazoa; phylum Chordata; class Mammalia; order Dasyuromorphia; family Myrmecobiidae; genus Myrmecobius; species Myrmecobius fasciatus. The sequence continues at coordinate 96,245 of JAJPUD010005277.1, forward strand.
TCATTTTGCATTCTTACATTAATATTCCTTTATATGTACACACGTACCATGCATGCATACATACATGTGCACACACACATATACACATCTCCCAACCAATAATGAAGAGCAAAATGAGCAGAACCAAGAGGACATCGTATGCAGTAATAGTAATATTGTTTTAAGAACAACTTTGAGCAACTAAGTCATTTTGATTATTATAAATATTCAAATTAACTACAAAGGACATAAAGGAATACATTCTCTTCATACAGAGAAAAACTGAGAAATTGAAGTATCTCTAGAATGATTTTACACATATAAAAATAAGTGTTTAATAGTAGACATCCTGGGGGGGAATGGGGCAGATGAAAAAAAAGGGGAAAAATACATAACTTTTATGTATTTAAAAGGACTATTAAGTTGTACATGTATAACATATAATTTCATGTGAAATTCTTTTTTTAAATTATACTGTAATAAAATGCTTGCTTTATTTCATGAATTAAGAATAAAATAAAATAAACTTTTTAGAAAGCATAAATAGAGAATAGGAGAAGGCAGGAGGAAACATCATTGAACAAGATGAAATAAGATTGGCAGGGGAAAAGGAGAAATCCATATCATATGAGCCAAATGACTGAAATAAGAAAGAGGAAGGAGTCAGTTTTGTCAGGTGTTGGAGAAAGGTCAGGGTGGGATAGATGAAAAATTTGGATTTGCAATTAGATCATTGGTGACCTTCTACAAGGTAATTTCAGTTGAATTAGTCATCTTGATAGGTTTGTCCTTGCTTTGGGGAAAACAGAAAGGGCAGTGAAACTTTTGGGCTATAGGTACTTTGGAGCTACCATTTTTAGATATTTGTTGTGGGTCCAACACAAAATATAGTACTATCCACCCTATTTAATGGTCAGCCTTTACCCAAGACCGTAAAACTTGCAACATTCAGCTCTTTATGATGACCATTTGTGGAGGCCTAAAATGATGACTTATGAGAGACACCCAGTTTTCCCTTTATTTCCCTTTGTTTACATTGATGATCTTTAAACTTATGCCATGTTCCAGAATACAGAAACTACTCCTGAAAAGTTGTTTCCTAGAAGCTGCTGTATTCCGAAATTATCATAATAGACCAAAAGAAATTACATTGAATTCTGTTAATGCAGCAAAGAACTGGAAATTAAGGGGATGTCCATCAATTGGAGAATGGCTAAATAAATTATATTGTATATAAATGTAGTGAAATATGATTACACTGTAAAATTGATGAAGGAAATGATTTCACAGAAACCTGATAAAACCTATATGAAGTGGTACAGAGTAAAGTGAGTAGAACCAGGAAAATAGTTTATATAATAACAACTTTCAAAAATAAATAGCTCTGAAAGACTTAAGAATTTAAATATGTTTAATATTATTGATTTGTATAATTTATATCACATTGCTTGACATCTTGGGGAGGGAGAAGGAGAGGAAGGGAGGGAGGGAGAAAAAAATTTGGAACTCAATTTTAGAAAAGTCAGTGTTGAAAACTATCTTTATGTATAAAGATAGTTTTCAACACTGACTTTTCTAAAATAATATTATATTATATTTCTAAAATAATTTTATAATTATATATAATTATAAAAGGTAGATTTTAGAGAGGCCTGGAGAGACTTGCATGAACCGATACTAAGTGAAATGATTAGAACCAGGAGATCATTATATGTGGCAACACCAAGACTATATGATGATCAGTTCTGATGGACATGATTCTCTTCAACAATGAGATGTTTCAAACCAGTTTCAACTGTTCATTAATGAAGAAAGCCATACACAGCCAGGAAGAGGCCTGTGGGATCTGAGTGTGGACCACAATGTAGCATTTTCATGCTTTCTGTTGATGTTTGCTTGCATTTTGTTTTCCTTCTCAAGTTTTTTTTTTCTTGTAGATATGATTTTTCTTGTACAGCAAGATAACTATATAAATATCTATACATATATTTGATTTGTCATATATTTTAACATAATTAACATGTATTAGACTATCTGCCATCTAGGGGAGGAGGTTGGGAGGAAGGAGAGAAAAAATTGGAACAGAAGGCTTGGCAAGGGTCAGTGTTGAAAAATTACCCATGCATATGTTTTGCAATAAAAAGCTTTAATAAAAAAATTTATAAAAAGTAAAATACTGTTCAGTGTTGGGGGGTGTAGTATTCTTTCAGTAAAGAGGAATACATATGAAAGAGTACAAGTGGATCAGCACATATCAATGATAGTGATTGGTAGAACTTTGTCAGCAATGGATCAGTAGTACCATTTGTGTGTATAATGCATGGAGTATGTATTTATTGGTACACCAGAGAATAGAAGCTAATCTAAAGCAGGGAAGCATCAAGCATTCCATTCTGGTGTGCTTTGTGGTTGCTCAATAAATATTAAATAAAAGGAAAAACTCTTATAAAAACTTGATTGTATTTCATTGCTAAGAGATCGCCCCTAAGAATATCATTTTGTGATTCTGCAATGCTAGAACAGGAAGATATCTAACAACAAAACAATTTGACAAGCATTTATTAAATATTCATGTGTACATTAGGCACCTTTCTAGGAGCTAGGGTACAAAGGTGAGAAATAACAAAATCCTTGACTTCTTTGAGCTTGTGAATCTATTTGAAAAATACATTTATTGGATGAATGACATTGTCATTGTTATTGATATGTTGTTCTTTGTTCTTAAAGTCTATCAGTGAGGTGATATTTTGATTTTGTAAATTAGATTTAAGTGAGGCACAAAATCATCAACTTTGCTTTCTCCTCCAGAGTCATCAAAGTCCAGTAGCAGAATGAAAGTCAGAATGATTGATAGTGGCCCAGGATGCAATGGGTACTTTTGGCTTTTCTAAATTAAGTTTTGTTTTGTCTTTTCTCATTAAGTGAATGAGTAGAGGAGGGAAGGAAGGATTTATTAAGTGCTTGGGCATTCAAATACAAAAAGTAATCATAGTCCTTGAGACAAAGTGCTTAGGTGATGCAAAGCTCCTGTCCTCAAGGAGTTTATATATCCAATTTAATTCATCAGACATTTGTTCAGTGCCTAATATGTATAAAAACCATGCTATCTTATAAAGTGTACTAGTTAATAGTCTGATTTCCAAGGCTGGATAATAATAGACCCTGTTACGATTATTTCATCTAGGAGTTTCTTTTTATGGCCTAATAGGGGATCAAAATGGTTTTCTCTCTAAAATCTCATTAATCTATGACGTCTTCACTGAGGCAAATTGCAAACCTTTTATGCCTTCCCTTGTGTGATTCCTGTTCACATCTTTCCATAAATGCTTCATAGAGAATTTACCAGTGTACTAGTAGAGTCCTCCTTTTTGTTCTTGTAATTTTTAATGGATACCAGTGCAACACTTGAGCTGTTTGTCCTTAATCTCCTTCATGCCTAGCCTGCCACTTTTTCTGGGGTGATGGGTCATGTTGAAGTGTACCTTGTATACCAGTCTTCAATGAAAAGTTGCTCCAACCTACTTAAACCCACTTTAAGTTTTTCCATTGCCTCCAGTTTTGATTCTTCTGGAATCCTGGTATTCTATCATTCATTATCATGTAATTTCACCAACAGAGTGTTACTTTAAAAATAATTATTTTTGCTATATTTTTTAAATAGCAAGAGTAATGTAGAGCCATTAAAAAAGCTAAACAGTTTCCAAAATGAAAACCTACTCAATCTACTCCTTTTGTTGAACTCTTCATCTAGCTCACCGTCCATCAGATAAGATATAGGTACTATTATTAGCTCAATGGGCTACCCATCCATCTATGTGCCATAAATGTAAATAACCATTAATAATAATGGTAATAAAGTCTTGCTGAACACCTACTATGTATTCAGCACTGCCCCCAAAAATATGACAATGGAAAGACATACATCCATGAAGCAAATTACAATAATAAATCAGCAAATTCACTAGAGAAATAAATTGTCTTTACTTACAAAATTAGTTTCAATGTCCTTGTTCAATATTTTTAAAACATTACAAAGGTTTTTTTGTGGGTTTTTTTAAAAGACATCATGACAGATAATGTATGTTGTGGTGGTCAGTACATTATGGCCAAAATAAAAGGGTAAATGTTGAAGAGTCTTGGGGAGGAACAATAATTTACTGTTGTTGAACCTGTGAATGGATACAACCATTCTGGAAATAATATGAAAAACATCATTAAGCAATGCATGTCTTTTAACCTGGTTATATCACTGCTAAGCCTGCACCTAAAAGAGATCAAAGAAATAGGAAAAAAGAGGTATATGTACAAAAATGTTTGTAGCAACTCTTTATGGTTGCAAAAAAGTGGAAATTAAAGAGATGCCCTTCAGTTGAGGAATGGCTAAAGAAATAACTTTATGTGAATGTGATGGAGGAGTATTGCTACAAGAAATGTGGAAATAGATCATTTCAAAGAGACTTGGAAAGATTTAAATGAAATGATATAAAGTTAAGGGAGCAGAACCAGAAGAACAATATACTCTAACATCAATATGATAAAAACAAACTGATGGAAAATGAAACAAGCAGAGCTGGGAGAAAAATGTATACATTAAAAACAAAACTATTAAGCTATAAGAACTCTGCCACAAAAATTATCCTTCATTCCAGAGGATTGATAATAAAGACAGACAATAGATTCAGGGTATAGAATGAGATACACACACACACACACACACACACGTGTATGTATATGTATATGTGTATATAATTTTTCAACTTGCCAAGGAGCGAACATGCATATTTGTTGCAAGCAACAAGTCCTTTTCCTTTTTTTTTTTTTTTCTAGTGGGTTGGTGATGAGGAGGAAAAAGAGAAAAGAAAAAAGAAATTAAGTAAAAGTTTGAAAAGTGCTACAGATGTAGTTTCACATGGGGCAAGAATTATTGGTTTTACTTAACTGACTTTGTTTTAAGAGGCCTTTCATGGAATAAACCTTCATATGAGAAAGGAAAGATGGCATTTCATAGGATGAGGATTGCATGAAGAAATGTTTGAGAGTGACAATGTCTGGAATATTTGAGGATAATGCAGGAGGCAGCTGGGCTGGAGTAGAAAAGTGGCAAGAGACTTAAAAGAAACCTTGCATAGTCATTGGCGGAAATAAATTATGGAAAGTCTACATGAGAATTGAGGACTTTCTTTAAGGCTTTCATGCCTCAGGTTCCATTTTACAGCACATAATATAGTAGACAGAGCTTTTGAGCCAGAATGATCTGGATTCTAGTCTAGCCAGTCAATGTCATGTACTAGCTCTTTGATCTTAGGCAAATCATTACTCCTTTGGGTCTTCAGAAAACCCTGTATAAAAGTTTTCAGAGCAAGAGCTCATCTGCATTGGTAGAGGTGAGATCCCTATATCAATAAAATTACAGGTCCAATTTCTATCCCTAGAATTAAAAACATATCCAAAAGGACTATTTTAGTTATTATATCTTGTATTATATAGGACTCTGCATTCCTATGACCTAGTTGGTTTTACTGAATCAAAATGATGATTCACCATCTGAGAAAATTGTAAAATCCCTTTAGCCTCTCTCCCCCTTCATAATCACTTTAAGTAGCTTAATATGAGCCGCAATTCAATAGAAGCTTTTGTTTTAATAAACTTGAGAAGATGATTTGACCCAGTCTGATAGAGTAAATGCATTATTAAAGGTTTTCTTCTAAAAGAAACATCTCCTTTATATAAGAGGCTCCTTGAAAAATGGAGTCACTTCATTTTTTTTTTTTTAAACTACCAAGCAGGGAGGTGTATTTTTACTACAGTTTTTTGTGACTTTCATAGAAAATTAGCTAGTATTGGCTTCCAAGAAGAAGATTATTTCTTTATAGATGGTGAGTGAGGTAAATAAGGTGCTCTGGTTTGTGGGTGACAGAGTCTAAAAGAGACTTACAGCCACCTAGAAGAGTACCATCTAAAAGCAAGAAAAAAATCGAGTGCAAAAAGAATGCCAATTGGTCGAGATATGACATTCATCAGGATGAACAGCTTATTGATCTGGTCCATCTGCATGTGTGTTTGCATATGCTTATATATACATGTTATGTATAAACACATGCGTTTTGTAGTTATTTGAAATGAGAGTTCCCTTTCTATTATGACTTCTTGAGATTTTTTTTAAACATATAAATATGTTATTGATTTTTGAGGGATTTATTTTGTACCCTGCAACTTTATTGAAGATATTGTCTCATTTAGAATCTGTGCCAGTTTCCCAGGATCTTCCAAATATAACATCATATCATCAGCAAAAGGGGATAGCTTTATCTCTTCTTTATCTATATTTAATTTCTGAGTCTTGTTTTATTCCTGTTTGTAACATTTCCATAAGGAGAGGAGTCATCCTTGCTTCACTTAGAGAGGTTCTCCTGTATCCCCCTTTCATATATAATATAAGAAATAATACTCTAGGATTTTGTAGTGATACTATATGTTCTGTTATATAATATATATTAATATATGATATATAATTACATATCATAGCTATACAATGTAACATACTGTATACTATATAATTATATAGTTATACTCTGTGTGTGTGTGTCTGTGTGTGTGTGTGTTGTGTGTAAATGCAGATGGTCCCAGTTCAGTCATTTTCAGTCATGTCCAATTCTTTGTGTCCCTAATGGGGTTTTCTTGGCAGAGATAGTGGCATAATCTACTATTTCCTTATCCAGCTCATTTTATAGATGAGGAAACTGAGGTAATCTGGGTTAAGTGATTTGCCCAGGGTCACACCACTAGTAAGTGTCTGAGGCCAGATAGTACTCAAAAAGATAAATCTTCCTGATTTTAAATCCAGTGCTCTTTCTCTCTGTGGTCCCTAGCTGCCCAGTGCTCTTTCTCTCTGTGGTCCCTAGCTGCCCAGTGCTAAACACTAGAAGGAGATAATAAAGCATAAATAAGACATAGCCTCTACCCTGATATAGATTATGTCTAGTAGAATGAGGTCTGCCAAAATAAAGTGCTATGTAGAGTAGGCAGAAGATGATTGATTACCAGCTGCAGACACTATCTCTTATAGTGGCCAGATAATCCTCAAAAACCCCACAGAACGAGAGCTAAAATTTCAGTAACTCAAATCATTTTCCTTCTCTAAGCCTCCTTCTCTAAAATGGTTTGGACTAAGGAAGAAAAGAAATAAGCATTTATTAAGCCCCTTTTATATACTAGGCACAGTGAGAAGTTCTTTACAAGTATCTCATTTGATCCTCAATAGCTCTGGGAGATGTGTTATTATTATTTCATTTTACAATTTAGGAAACTGAGGCAGATTAAATGAATTGCCCAAGGTCATATAGCTAGTAAGTATCTGAGGCCAAATTTGAATTCCTGATTCTTGGCCCTGCACTTTCTTCCATAAGCTGTGTAGATGACTAAAGTCTCAAATCAAAAATCTATGATCCTGTTATGATAGGATTAATAAAATCTTTATGCTTCGATTTCATTGATGTAGGTTTTTATTCCCCCCAATAGTATAAATTATTACTTATGTAGCCCAACTAATCTTCTGTGTGTCTTGTCCTGTAAATGCCCCCCTCAGGATACTGGGGTCCTCCACAGGATCTTTTGCTAATTGGCAAATCAGCTGTCCATGTAGAATTCCTAGTTCACAAGACTTGACCAGCCCATCTTCTGTTCCATTCATGTTTCTTTTTCATACCATCTTTTATTATATATGACTAGACCTGTGATTTCATTGGAGGACCCAGGTGAGAAAACATTTTCTACCAATATGAGTCAATACTCCAATTATACATTACATTCTCCTAGAGGTTCCTGTAACACTGGAATGTGAAGTAATTAGCCCAGGTTCACATCTCAGGTATCAGAGAAGGGTCCTGACCCTCCCTCTTCCAGGCTCCTACATGATACTATCTATCCTTTATGAGATGATAGTAATATTCTTAATATTATTCTTAGTTGTGTTATAACAAAAAGTAACAGTATTACTTTCAGTAAATCATACCTAGCTGAAGGGGAGGGGGGAGAGGAGGGGAAAGGGGGGAGAGAGGGAAAAGGTAAGGGAGAGGGAAAAAGAAAGAAGGAAGGAGGGAGTTCATCACATTTCAACTTCTGCTTTTAGGTGATGTTTGGGAAAGTCCACTTCTAGCCAGCTACCTCTCTGTGCAATGTGGTTTCTGTAAGGACTAGATGCTTTGTTATTCTTTCAAATAGATCATAAAATACATTAGTTACAGGCAGAGAGACCTTCAAGTTCCTCATTCTTAACAGTCTTGAATCTTGATGTGATAGAATAAGAAAAGTAAGACAGCATGCAATTGCTGTCACTTAATTTAAGATGGAAGCCCAATAGGTTTCCCTTGACTGAAGCTTGTCACCAGTGTTGTCACTATTAAAACTGTGCTTAATGTTATATTTTAGAAT